>JALBCR010001599.1:0-30000 GCA_030710515.1 Abscondita cerata | reverse complement strand
ATCTCCAGTTATTGTTCTACCCTTATCCAAAAAATCAATCATGATTACTCCATGGCAATCCCAAAAACTGAAGCAAGAACTTTTCCAGCAGATTTTTGGACACGAAACTTCTTAGGTCTTGGAGAACCAGAGTGTCGCCATTCCATCAATTGTTGCTTTGTTTCTGGATCGTAGAAATGTACCCAAGTCTCATCCATAGTAACAATTCGGTTTAAGAAGTCTTCATCGTTTTCAAATCGAGCACAGATCGAACGCGATGCTTCTACCCTTGCACGCTTTTGGTCAACATTCAAACATTTGGGGATCCATTTTGCAGCAATTTTTCTCATGTCCAAATTGACGTAAACCATATGATGAACGCGTTCGTATAAAATATTCAGTGCTTCAGATATCCGTTTTAGCCCAATTCGACGGTCTGATAAAATCATGTCATGAACTGCATCGATATTTTCGGGGACTGACACAGAAACTGGCCTTCCCGATCGGTCATCATCTTCAATGGAAAATTTACCTCTTTTGAAGCTTGCATTCAAATTTTTGACGGTCGCATACGAAGGACATTGATCACCAAGGGTATTAAGCATATCTTCTTAAATCTGCTTACCTCTTAACCCTTTTAAATACAGGTACTTGATGATGGCTCGATACTCCAATTTTTCGATTTTCACAATTTCGGTGGACATCTTTTTTCATTTAATTTATTGCGTGACTCTGGTTTACTTTTTTGACGTCAAACTTTACACTGACACTTCTAATAAGTTATTGTTCGTTGCTATGGTAACGCAATATTTTGTTTATGCAAGGAACTGGTCTAGGCTAACTAGATATCAATACATCCTCGTATTAGTAACTATCCCAAAATTATACTATCTTTTGTATATTTTGGTATTGAATACTTTCTTTGACGTATATAACTATTACATAAATTGGGCTGCCAATAAAGTATACTAATTCAGAACCTTTATTATGTGTACTTGTCTTATCTCCAAAATGTGTTTCCTGTAAAAGAAAAATTTCGATCCTATTTCTGAAATAAAGATTAGACAAGAAATCTGATTTATTGTTACTCAACCCTTCAACACTAATTTGTAGAATGTTTGTTGTATACCCTATATCAGATGTGTGATTCTGTATTCAAAATTTTTGTTACTACTTTTTCTTGTTGTCCTGGAGGATGACTATGTCCGGTAACCAATGTGGGGATTCTCGAGAACAACACGATATTCTTATCGCCTCCTTTTTCCCTCCAAATTTTTTTTAAAATAATAAATAATTAAAATTCGTTTTATTCAGAAATCAATTGCTAAAAGTGTCCTAATAAAATGTATTTTTTTCAAAAAACAAAACAAAACATTTAAATCAAAAGTTAACACAAACTGTATTTTCTGGAGCTATAAAGACGTATACTTCAATGTCGTTTTCAACACGAATATACCATTCACCAAAGTAGCAGTTAAAATGCAATAAATATTATACATTTTCGTGCTTTACGATGTTGTAAAATGAAGTATTTTAAGAATAAAAAATATTTTATTTTGCAGAACCTAAATTTCATAATTTAATATCACGCCGAATGCGGCTATTAAATATCATAAACTTTTCTATTATAATTTTGGATTTATTTCAATTTTAGTGGGTTTGTTTCAGTATTTTAATGTTGCTAATAAAGTTAAACATTTTACGATCAAGTTATTTGCAAAATGTATGTACATAATTAGGAAATTGTAATTTTTATTCAAAACAGGTATGTGTTAATTGTACATTAGTACTTCAGAAAAAAAAACTATTCAAAAACTAACATAGCTTCTGGGTAGCACATACTAAAACTTCATCAATAAAAAAATAATATTTAGATTAAACTAGTCTACTTTATTGTTCTGCATTGCTCGATTTGGCGTTTGAGAATTATTACATGGTTCATTTAGTATATTCGTGACAATTCATTAATTCTTGTTCGTACATGTAATTACTTCTGCGTACAGCTAAAGCAATGTCATAAAGTTAAATGAGAATGTATTGACCAAAATGTATTCAAACTTCACTAAATAAAAATCTCAAATTAGAAAACTGTCACGAGCGTGATTCATAACAGGCGATTGCAATTGATGTAAACCAAAAATTTTAATATGAAAAACACATACTTTAATTAAAATAAAAGTAGTTTTTTTTGAAAATTAATTACGAGTACTTATGCATTGCAGATTAATTTAAATTTAGTTTTGTTACTAAACTAAATTAACTGAAATTAAAACTAATAATTAGATACACTTTGCAGAGAGAGTAGACAAGTATAGATACTTAGGTTACAACATCAGATATGATAACAAAGATGGAGACCATATAAAAGAGATGAAAATGAAAGGAAATAGAATAGTAGGACAAGTATGGGGGTTAGGGAAAGGATATTTGGTAAAGATATAGAGAAAAGGAGATGAATGTTTGAAAAGTTGGTAAGAAGTGTGGTACTGTATAGAGCGGAGATTTGGGGTTGGAGGAATGGCAAGATACAGGAGAAATACTGGAAGTAGACGTTAGGACTAGAAAAGAGACACCGGGGTATATAGTGAAAGAAGAGCTAGAAATAGAAAAAATAAGGATACAAACAGGAAGAATTGCAGTAAGGTATGAAGAAAAAATGGGAAGTAGGAAGGAAAACTTTATGAAGTTTGGAAAGAGATCGAGGCACAGAAGGTAAAATATGGGGAAGAAGAAAGAAGAAAATACTATGAAAGAGTGGGATACGCAAGAGAAGAGATAAAGAGATTAAGAGAGGGGGAGAAAGATGGAAGAGGAAATAATTGCAAGAGATAAAGATACTCAGAAGCAGGAAAGAAGGGCAAAATAAAGGAAGAAAAATATAACGAGAAATACATAAAAATAATGACAGACAAGACACCAAGGTACATAACAGAAGGAAAAGGAATGAATGAAATAAGAATGATTGCAAGGTTCAGAATGGGTAATGAAAAAATGAAAATAAATATTGGATGAGTGATGAGGAGAGAGTATGCAGGTTGTGTGGGGATGAATGGGAAAATATAATACATATAAAAGAGGGATGCAGGGAAACAAGACACGAGGAAAAGGAATGGAAGTTACTACTAGGAGAGAAAGGGGAAGGAAAACAATGGATGAGGGAAGCGTTGGAGAGGAGGAAAGGGATGGAGGAGAGGAAAAGAAAAATACTGAAAGTTTAGAGAAGAGAGGGATGGAAGGTTGAAGAACGACACAGGAATTAGTTGAATTATAATTTAATGAAATATTATGTTGTTTTTTGTTTATTTTTTGATATGGTAAAAGAAAAACTGAAACTTTTGTTATAGAAAAATTTTTAAGACAAAATAAATATTGAATTGAAATACACTTTGCATACTAATTTTTGCAAAAAAATAATGTAATTGTAAATAAAAACTAATTACATGTATACAAAAAACATATTCCAAAAGTAAATGTTATGTTGTTAGTCACCATACATAATACTTAAATTACAATACAATATTTAAAATGTACCATAGAAATAAATAAATAAAGTCTATAACGTAGCTAACAGATGGGCAGAAAAAAACATCTAACTTTATAACAATGTTTTTAATGAAATTAACTGTTTTGTACAATGAATAAACAACATTATTAACGTGCTGTAATAAGTACAATAATAGTTTTGAAACAAATTGCATCAAATTTATAGAAAGTGTCGAAGTTCAATTAAACTTTTAGTTTTTGAACTTGGAAGGAATGATTATATCAAGTCGGCATTTATTCAACACACTGATATACAATATTGTCTCTGTTTAAATGGAAGTTTGACATCACACAGTACAAAGACAACAACATCTATTCAAGATTTTAATACACCCAATATTAAGTACGGTTTATATATCAAACAGTTTAGCAAATGAGAGTTGAAAAAACACACTTTAACAAAAAAGAGTTTACGATTTTAATGATTTATTTATATTCTGTAAGAAATAAATCGGCTGAGTCGAGTTTCTTCAGATAGAATAACAACAGTTAGTTGACCTTAAATTCAATAGAAAGGTACAAAATCACTGGATATGCGTTCATGAGGGAGCAAGTATTGTTTTCAGTAGAGTCATTCAAACCGAATGTTTTAAAATTAACTTTTTTAACAGCCGGTATTTCAGTGCCAGGTTAAAGTAGGGGTTAGTTAACCTTGGTTAATATTTAACCAGTATCTTAACCGACGGTAAGTATTTCAGTTTTAATATTTAGGTTAACAAAACTTTGGTTAACTAACTAAGTTTTTCTCAATGTTGGTCACAATGCAACAACTGTACCTAAGTGAGGCATGCGCATTTTCAATGTTTTTCTCTATGTTCAATTTATAGGTTATGCACTTCACTTATTTACGTTGTGTAATCTTACTTATTTTAATACAGTAATGGATTTAGAATTGTATCATCAATCAAGTGATTCATCTTCCGACGATGAAGATATTATCAATTTTATTGTGCATTTGGGACGAGAAAGAAAGAGTACCTCGATACCAAATTCGGAAAGACCACTTTCATTTTGGGACGACAACGAATTTTTTAGACGGTTTCGCCTATCAAAGGAGAGTGTGGTACAATTAAAAATTTAATTCATGATGAAATAAAACATGCTACAAATTGGTTTGTGATGTGTAATAAATTCATAATTATATAAACATAATGAATATTACATTTCAGGAATCGTGCTCTTTCCACAATGGAAATGTTATTATTAAGTTTAAGATTTTTGCCACTGGCAGTTTTTTGATAGTGTTAGGTGACTTCGCAGGTATTCATAAAACAACAGCAGGACGGATTTTGTTTAAAGTAGGTGCGAAACAAAAGTTGTCAGTAGCATATGATTATTTTTAAGGTAACGCAAGCGATTGCACATCTAAGACCCAGATTTATAAAATTTCCTTCTACACTTGAAGAGATGAATGCTGTAAAACAAGGGTTTTATTCTATTGCTCGATTTCCTCGGGTTATTGGAGCAGTGGATTGCACTCATGTGAAAATAAAGTCACCCGGTAATTTTAATATTTAACTGTATATCTGATAAATAATCGGTTTTTAAGGTGGACCAAATGCAGAAATATTCCGCAATAGAAAGGGTTTTTTCAATGAATATCCAAGCAATTGTTTCATCTTCATTAAAAATTTTAAATATAGTTGCACGGTGGCCTGGAAGTGTACACGACTCCACAATTTGGAACAATTCAAATATATGTCACCAATTTGAAAATGGTGAATTTGCAAATGGATTGCTATTGGGAGATGCTGGATATGCATTGAAAAATTATTTAGTAACCCCTCTTGCGGAACCACATACAAGAGGTAAGCAATTGTTTAATGAGGCCCAAATTAGGAGCAGAAATACTGTTGAACGTGCTTTCGGAGTGTGGAAAAGAAGATTTCCAATTTTAAGTAATGGAATCAATTCTGAATTAGAAAAGTCCAATGGATAGTTGTTGCCACAGCAGTGATACACAATATTTGTATCGACAACAACGAAATTGATCCTCCCATATTAACAGTGGAAGAGCAAGAAGCCTTCGATAGAAGTAATAATGTGGCCCTGCATGATATAATAATAAATAACAATAATTTAATGCATGCTCAAGTGAGAAATGAACTTGTTGCTTATTTCACAAATTTATTATAAATGTGTCTATTTATTTACATAAAGTTACTGGTAAAATTTAATTTTTTGTTCATGTTCATCTTGCATCAATTTTAATTTGAGCAAGTGTTCCTCTTCTCTGTGCCGCATTTTTGTTGATGCTCATCCATTAAATTTTTTTAATAAATTCATGTAGTTCTTGTTTTTGTCGCCTCTCTTCCTCTAACAAATTCTCTTTTAAAGTTGCAATTTTAATTTTTAATCCGCAACATTACACCACTTTGCATTCGTCATACTTCCTGTGACTTTCCTAAAACATTACTAAAGAATCGAATTAATTTTTGTAGGGACTTACTTTTCTTTGCAACTTGAATTGGTTTGCTGGGTGGGCTACTTATCATTTTTGAAGTATAATCGCCCCAATCAGTTTCTCCCAAAGTATTAATAACAGAAGGTAGTTGACTCCCATTATCGCGACCAGATGGTGGTACATTCTCATGCTCAATGTCGCCACGATCTTAAAAGAAGATTGTAATGCATATATAAATTTTATTTATAATAATTTACCAATTACTGTTGCAGCTTCAACATCTACAAAAAAATGTTCATTTATTAGAAGTTACAGTATAAGTAAAGTTTCAAATTACCATTAATTATTATTGTCTGCTCCGACTCATCTTGAGTCGCTGTACTTGTACCTACTAAACATGATTATAAGTTCCATTACAATAAATTTTAAATTCTTACCATCGTCATCACAAGTAGACAATAAACCGGTCAACCTTTCGCCTAAAATCGAATTAATTTTTGCCTCTGTAGTTGATTCTTCGGCAGGTCGAGCAGGTCCACCTCCAGTTCCCTTGGAATATCTTCGGTCTGCTGCCTTATTCCTGATAGCGGATTTTTTTAAATTGCTCCATTTTTCTTTTAAAACTTTCGAACTCCGTGGGATAGTTCCAGAAGAAGCGTTAAAATGGTTCGCAACTAAATTCCAAGCTTCTGCTTTTTTATTCGAAACGGCGCCTGTTTCTTTACATTCTATTATATTTTTTGTTAATATTAACAATATCTACTAACAATTTGACTTCGCTTATTGTGAAGTTTTGGGATCGTTGACGTTCACCCTTTAACACTTGCGAATCCTATTAGATATTAAAAATAAAAAACAATAGAATTTTTATAAATTACTACTTACATTCATTTTCCACGTTGGTAAAATATACACACCAAAACATATAATTAATCAAATATGTATATGAATATGAAAACAATGTCTGTATGCGGTTATTATTATTTCACTAATCACCAAACTCAAATGAAAAACTACGACACGAACGCAGTACGCTGTCGACGGGACAAAACGAGTAATAACGACTTAAAAAAAACGGGTTAAACCACCCTTTCTACCTGGGTTAAATTCTACGGTCAAGTTAACCTTCGTTACGTCTTAAACTATTACTGAAATATTGTTTAACTTTCAAAATAACGGTAACCGATTTTTTGTTGGTTTAACCTTGCACTGAAATACCGGCTGTTAATGTCATAATTTTTTAACAAACTGACGCAACTTACTCTGTTATAAATCTAATAAAAAATTCTATCTAAAAGTGATTCTAAATATACATGGATAAACCGCTTTATGTGATTGGTGGATACAGTTTGTCCCTCAAAGTTGTTCGGATACTTTCTATGATTTTTCTTACCTTGCTCGCACTGCAGTGTAATACGATAAAAATCAATAAACATTTAAAGAACTTTTTTTGGACAAACAAAAAAAATACCTTACAATACAATACACCTCTTGATATAATAATTGAAACTTTTGTGCATATATTTAAAAGCCACAACATACAATAGTTTTTACCCAGGTAAAATTAAGAAATTTTAAAACATTTTGCTTACATCTAAGCTTCATCAATTTTCATTATAACATTTGAGTCACTATAGATGGTCATCTATAGTAGTCATAAACTATTACATATTGGTGAGAATAAGATTTAAAATGTATTATTTCTTTTGGTAAATAACAAACAAATATTTGTACCTACGTAAAAACTTTTATTTTTATTTGAGTCAAATTGTGTTCACAATAGCAAAAGTAGTGGAAGTACATAGATTAATCATTAAAAAATTTGTTGAGAATCCACAATGGTCAGTCGTTCGCATTGCAAAGAGGCAAAGTTTGCAAGGCAAGTGGCAGCAAAAGTCATCAAGCGGTACAAGGAAGACTTTACCATAACGCGGAAACCAGGAAGTGGACGACTATAAGGTTTTCATTCACCAAAAAAGGTACAAAAGGCAATATCTGCAATGGTTAAGAATCCGCTGATATCGAACCGGAAATTAGCTGCAAAAGTCGACTTGTCGGAAAAGACAATTCGAAAAATAACAAAAAGAGTGGATTTAAGTCCTACAAAGTTCAAAGAACTCCAGATCGTAATGCGGAGAAAAACATTGAAGTCAAGAAACGAGCCAGGAAGTTGAGAGCAGATTTTTTCCAAAAACATCAATGTTGCGTGATGGACGATGAGACTTACGTCCTCGCCGATTTTTCTCAACTACCTGGTCAGGAGTTTTATGTTTCCTGTGGACAAGGAAATGTTCCTAAGAAGTTTAGAACTAAAATAAAGTCCAAGTTTCCAAAAAAAAATATCTCGTTTGGCAGGCGATTTGTAGCTGCGGTGAAAGAAGCCAATCTTTCATAACAAATGGAACAATTAACTCCGATATTTACACGAAGGAGTGTCTCCAAAAACGATTGCGGCCTTTTCTGAGTAAACATAAGGTATCCACATTTTTTTGGCCGGATTTAGCTTCGTGCCATTACAGTAAGCAGACAAAACAATGGTACGAAGAGAATCATGTCGATTTTGTACCCAGGAGGCTAACCCACTAAATTGCCCTGAGCTTCGCTCAATATGTATACAGGGTATCTCATTAAGGCTGGTCACCGGTCATATCTCAGAAACTAGTAGACATAAAAAGTAGGGAAAAAAAATTCATCATAAAAGTGGTCCCTAGAAAATCCTGAAAATTATTTATAAGTTCCGTAATTCATCGCAAGGGGGCCCAATTAAAAATTTCAAAATTAAATTCTAAATTTCTCCAAAAATTCCCACATTAATGCATACCTTTGGTAACATTTTTAGGAAGCTTAGACAATTCTGCATCATTTTGGTCTAAAGCTCATTGGCGTACCGACCTTAATAAGAGTGGGGAAAGCTATTGAAAGTGTAATCATTTAAATTGCTGTTATTTTTAAACGACTTATCCGATTTTATTAAACATAGGCTCGTTTAGAAGAGAAAGGTAAGTAATTTTAACTGTCGTATTCACTGGTACGCGTCAGTTCATAATAAAATTGTTAGAGGGCACAATTTGTAATAATACCAGTTGTTTTGATTTTATTCAGAAAAATTAAATTATATGGTATAATTATGACATCATAAGCGGACAGTAGATTAAATTTGTAAAAAAACGTTTAATTTAATAGAACGGTAAAAAATCATAAACAACTGTTAAAAAAACAAGTGAAAATCTATAAATGTTCAAATTAACGGCTGTTTTGTAAAATAATTATTAATTCTTCTTCTTGTACTAGAAACAGTTGTTTCAATTTCGGCTCGTGGAATTGAATTTATTGCAATTTCAATTTACTGAATCATGTCCTCTTGTGTAATTGGTCTCGTTTTGTAAAGAATATCTTTAATTCTTCCCCACAAGTAAAAATCTAATACAACTAAATTTGGAAATCTAGGTAGCCACCGAAACAAACTACCCCTTCCGATCCAGCGATTTGGGTATATAACATTTATGAAATCACGGACTCTTCGGGAATAGTGTGAAGGGTATCTATCATGTTGATACCACATAGATGCTCTCACGTCAAGGGGAATGTCTTCTAAAAGATTGGGCAAGTCATTTTGTAAAAAGTTTAAATAAGATTCACCATTTAGTTGTCCATCAAAAACAAATGGTCCGATAATTCTGTCACTTAAAACACCACATCACAAATTTACACTCCATTTGTTTTGGTGATCCACTTCGCGCATCCAATAAGGATTTGTTTGCGACCAATAATGCATATTGTGCAAATTAACTCTGTCGCAGCTACTTAAAGTAGCCTCATCGGTTCATAAAACTTTGGAAAGGAATAGATTTTCACTACACATGTCTTTTAGCCAATAGCAATAGTCGAGCAGCCTGTCAAAATCAGTGTCTGATTAAACCTGGTGTAAAACTAGACGATAGAGATGCAGCTTAAAATCCCTTAAAATTCTGAACACAGAAGCAACACTTACACCTAGTTCTGTGGAAATCTCCCTATGCTTACATAAGGCTCCGCTTCTACGCACGCAAGAACATTAATACTAATGACTTCATTTCTTATGGGACGTCTTCTGATAGGAACTGGAATAGGTGGTACATTTCCTGTTTGTCTTCATCGTGTTGCCGTTCGGCAAAATACTTTTCTAGTGCAGTGCCTTTGATCAGGATATCTGATAGCGTATTCTTGTTCAGCAATAGATGCATTTTGAATACATTCAAAATATAAAAGATATAATTGAAGGATAGCACTAATTTCTGATTAGGCAAAATGAAACCCAAAACTAATAAACGAAAAAAATTTTTTGACAACACAACATCTATCAAAATTAAGTAAGTTGACAATTATTTTAATTTATTTAGCTCCATGGAAATAAGCCGACTTTTTTCCGCAGCTAACTAGTTTATTATTTTAAAACACATCAGATTGATTATAACATTATGCCTTAGAAGTTTTCCATGTTGTTATAAACGTACGAAAAGAAGAATTAATAGTTGTATTTTACAAAAGGCCGTCAATTTGAACATTTATAGATTTTCACTTGTTTTTTAACAGTTGTTCATGATGTTTTACCGTTCTATTAAATTAAACGGTTATAAAGTCTTCTTTTCGCCATAACTCTGGAACGAATAAAGATATCAAATTGCGTTACTTACATTTTTTTGTTACAAATTTAATCTACTTTCCGATTATAATGTCATAATTATACCGTATGATTTAATTTTTCTGGATAAAATCAAAAAACTTGTATTGCAGTGTAAAAAATTATGTTTTTTGGCAATAACTGTGTAACGAGCAAAGTTATCGAGTTGCGGTTTTCTGGTTTTTTTTTGCAAATTTAATCTACTTTCCGATTATGATGTCATATTTATACCGTATGATTTAATTTTTCTGAATCAAATAAAAAAAACTGGTATTATTACAAATTGTGCTCTCTAACAATTTTATTATAAACTACCGCATACGAATGAATATGACAGTTAAAAGTACTTACCTTTCTCTTCTAAAAAAGCCTAGATTTACTAAAATCGAATAAGTCGTTTAAAAATAACAGCGACTTAAATGATTACACTTTCAATAGCTTCCCTCACTCTTATTAAGGTTAGTACGAAAATGAGCCTTAGACCAAAATGATGAAGAATTGTCTAAGCTTTCTAACGATGTTTCCAAAAGTATGCATTAATGTGGGAATTTTCGGAGAAATTTAGAATTTTATTTTTTAATTTTCAATTGCGCTTCCTTGCGATGAATTACGGAACTTAAAAATAATTTCCAGGATTTTCTCGTAGCCACTTTAATAATCAATTTTTTCCCTACTTTTTATGTCCATTAGTTTTTGACATTGGCCGGTGGCCAGCCTTAATGAAACACCCTGTATAATGTAACATGTCGTTTTTACGTTCCCTGATTTTAAATAAAAAAAAACGATTCAAATTTTAGGTTTCTATAACAATAAAGTCTGTCATTTAAAAAATTTTTGAAAACGAAGTCTAAAAGAAAATTGTATTTTTTTAAAAGAAAAAGGTTGAGATAATAACTACAGTTTCTCGTTGCGGTTTGGTTCCGTTTTGTTGTCCAGGTACAGCCTGTTTTGTTTTGTTGTTGCAAGGTAATTAGTGGAAGTACAAGCCTCCAAAATTTATAAAGAATGATTTTAAAATCCAAATAAAAAAAAACTTGCTGGATATGAATTCCTATGATTAATTCCAAGTACCGTAAAGTAAGTGTTTTTATGTTTTTAAATTTTTTGGATAGTAATTGCGTTGAAGTTCGTTTTGGTATTTCATGATTTGGACCAATTATATTAATAATTATATTACCGTTTGTGCAGTTCATTTGCAGCAGTTAGTTACAGTTAGTGTTAGCGATTTTTACTTTTAATTTGTTTACTTAATTTGGTTTATTTTGACACTGTTGTAAGCTAATTAGACCTTACATTTTTTTATTTTTTTATTTACAATTAGAAATTTAAAATTGTAATTAAATTTATTTTTGTTTATTAAATATTTTTGTTACCATAAAGGTTTTGTTTGTTTTACTTATCTCAAAAGAAAACAAACTGGCGCCCATGTTAAATAATTATTATTGATTATCTTTATTTTAAGAAGCATCTGTAAAAAAAATGTAAGCAACAAAGCATAAACCACCACACAAATATTCCCACGATCCTTTTGAGTCTCTGCTGAGTTTAATCAGAATATTGGCTGAAGCAATTAAAAAAAAAGATGACGTTACAATAATCAAGAATAAATAAGAGGATGTATTGATATCTAGTTAGCCTAGACCAGTTCCTTGCATAAACAAAATATTGCGTTACCACAGCAGATTTACGAATATATGCTTAATACCCTTGGTGATCAATGTCCTTTGTATGCGACCGTCAAAAACTGGAATGCAAGCTTCAAAAGAAGTAAATTTTCCATTGAAGATGATGACCGATCGGGAAGGCCAGTTTCTGTGTCAGTCCCCGAAAATATCGATGCAGTTCATGACATGATTTTATCAGACCGTCGAATTGGGCTAAAACGGATATCTGAAGCACTGAATATTTCATAAGAACGCGTTCATCATATGGTTCACGTCAATTTGGACATGAGAAAAATTGCTGCAAAATGGATCCCCAAATGTTTGAATGTTGACCAAAAGCGTGCAAGGGTAGAAGCATCGCGTTCGATCTGTGCTCGATTTGAAAACGATGTAGACTTCTTAAACCGAATTGTTACTATGGATGAGACTTGGGTACATTTCTACGATCCAGAAACAAAGCAACAATCGATGGAATGGCGACACTCTGGTTCTCCAAGACCTAAGAAGTTTCGTGTCCAAAATCTGCTGGAAAAGTTCTTGCTTCAGTTTTTTGGGATTGCCATGGAGTAATCATGATTGATTTTTGGATAAGGGTAGAACAATAACTGGAGATTACTATTCGACATTACTGACCACTCTACGGGAAAATATTAAAGAGAAAAGACGCGGAAAGCTATCCAAAGGTGTTTTGTTTTTTGCAGGACAACGCCCCTGCACACAAATCTCATGTTGCCATGCAAAAATTCGTGATTTAGGGTTTGAATTACTAGAACACCCCCTTATTCACCCGATTTGGCTCCGTCCGACTATCACCTCTTTCCTCAACTAAAAAAAAGTTTAAAAGGTCGTACATTTTCTTCCAACAAGGAGGTAATAGAAGCTGTGGAGGTCTGGTTTGCAGAGCAAGAAGAAACATTTTTTTGAAAGGTCTAGAGACGTTGCAGGTTCGCTGTAATAAATGTATCCAATTAAGAGGAGAATATGTTGAGTAATCAAATATTTTGACATTGAAATTTTGTTTGGTTCTATAGTAGGCTAAGAATTTTTAATATATCCTCGTAACAGAGAAGTGCTAAAAAGTACTTTAAACTTTATGTTGACATATGTTGGCAGCATATTGCTTATCTTATCACATGTGTACATTATTATTGAGTTTTGTTTTGCAATGAAAATATGGGTATAATATACCTCAATTCAATAAACCAAAAAGCAATACCAACTTTACTACAATTTTATTGAAACCGCCTAACCTTATTGTACTTAAACACTAATCAAAGCAATCTTATTTAAAAAACCAAACACCTACCTTTAGGTTAATATTGACTAAGCAAACTGAATGCAACAAGGATAATTAACAAACTAATCAAAAGTGTTTTCAAACTTTTAATTCAAATAAACTTTCATAACAAAAAAGATTTGGCGAAGCATATTTTAAACTTAATTTTATTCAGTTACATTTTATTTAAATATTTATTAGATTTTATTATATTACATGATACTATGATATTGTTATTTATTATCGCATTTATAAGTGCCAGAATTAATAAACAACCAAAATCAAATTAAACTTATTATTATTTTACACGTACGATTACTTTAATTAATATGAAAATAAATTAATTACATTAACTTTACAATTTATCGATTTATATTCACTCGTCTCAAATGTTAACTTAAAACTGATTGAATAACCACGCGTGACTCACGTTTATACTTTTAAAAGAATATCTAAAAGATAAATAAATGTTCCGAAACGGAGTTCTACAAACATCGCCATTATCTAATTTATACTAGGAACTACAGGGGCGTAATAATATTTACAGTTATAAGTATTATGTGAAATAAAACAAATTAGTTGTTTAATAAACTTTTGTAACAACTTAACACATCTGTCGACAAAGTTGTTTTTAGTATACTCTTCGGATGGGCTATGATAGCACGAGATGGCACTATATATTACAACCATTTTATCAGTCGTAAATGATCTATCTTTGTATAATAAGCCAACATAGGCGTGTATTGTGCAGTTGTAAACTTACACTCGAGTCCTCTGACTTTTGTAGAGTTTCAAAAAGACAAAACAGCTGTCAAGGAATTATTCGTGTTTGTTTGCAATAATACAACTTCTTGCAAATTTACAGCAAAACGATTTGAGTTGGTTTTTAAACCAACATTCACGACCATAATAGTCATATTCTCTAAGTATGGTTGAAATCTGACGTTCTTGCAAGCAACACTTCAAACACACTGAGTGTATAAAAATGAAATTGAAATTAACGTCAAAATTTAACATTACAACACCATATTATAAAGGGCCTGTAGAATTGCAATTTATGCGGTCTCACCCCGAAAGCATGGGGATGAAGTGACAATTATTCATTACAGCTGTTAACTTGAAAACTGCAATAATATTAGATATCGATTTAAATTGAATTGAATGATAAAAATACAGTATTAAATGAACTACTAAGACTATAGCTTGTCATATAAGACAGTGGACAAAGTGAACGCTGTTACGCAATTAAACCCTCAAGTTGATGCACACGATTGTTTCCCAAAAAGAGGAAAAAGAGTCTTAAACCAAAATTTAAAAAGGCCCTTAAAGTGTTCAAAAGCCAAAAATAAAAAAAAAACGAAAACACAAATTTCAGAATACACATAACATCAACTAACAATCTTGATTCATTAGTTAAAAATTAATCCAAACGTGTTGTTGAAAAACCCCTTTACCATAAAAGTTTCTGACAATTTAACCAGATGACCCAAAACCAGGCCTTCGGCAATTCAATTGCTACTTTTTTGCGTATGATACGCTCAATATGACATCGGCAACAAATACTTAAAGTTTTCCGCAATTCACATCCGCTCTGCCAGTTGTTGAATCGTTTAGTTTCAACCGATAACTTTTTAATAAACGAATTCTATAATAGTCTTCAATTTGTTTGAACATCAATTGCAACACCAGCACATAATTTACTTGATGTAACGCCGCGTGATAGTGTTTTGGTCTTACCTTAAAAACTAACAAACTATAAAACCTTGGAAATCGAAATACGTGCGTTCGTTTCCAGCACGTATAGAAAACAAAAACGGCGCTACTTAAACTATTTTCAAAAATGTTAAAATAATTGCTGATTTTTTTTTATTACATAAAGACTTTTTTCCTATGTTCGACAATTTCTTAGATACTATTTACCAAATTAGTGTATTTATTTTTGGTGACCGTCGACGTTTACGTAATGTATTTTTACGTCGGAACCAAGTTGCATACAGGTTGTCAGTAAAAGGTCTTTACACAAGCCTACCGCATATTCCTTAGACCAAAATAAGCCGATTTAAGTAAACTTACCTTAATCCGAAGTCGCTTAGTTTGGGCGCTATGCGCCCTTGAAGTTAAAAATTTGAAATCGTTTTTTTATTATAAATTTGAAATGGTAATTTTAATTATATGTTGTTGTGTGTTTTTAATCAGTAGTGACTCTACTATATGAATTCAAGCCGCTCTGAAGAAGCTCACGCATTGTGAGCAAAACGTTAGCGTATTGGATATTTGAAGAGGGTTTTTTTAACTTCACCTCCACGAAAGGAATTAACATCGCCGTCAATCTAAGAGACATAATTTGATCGTTTTTGAATACTCTATGAAACAAAAATTATTTCGTGCCTCTACTACAGATAGTAAAAAAATTATGTTAATTTTCACAATGGCCACGCGCGTTTCATTCACTTCCGGTATTAGAATATTTTCGTAATTTTCTCAAAACATTCGTTCAATAACATTAACTAACTATGCAAAATCTTATTAAAATCGCATAAACCATTTTAAATTTATAATAAAAAAACGATTTCAAATTTTTAACTTCAAGGCCGCATAGCGCCCAAACTAAGCTACTTTAGACTAAGGTAAGTTTACTTAAATCGGCTTATTTTTGTCTAAAAATATGTGATAGGATTGTGTAAAGATCTTTTACAGACACCCTGTATAATACCCTTAATTGAAGCATTTCTAATTTAAAACTACTAACAAAAGACTATAATTCTTGCTATAAAAAAGTAATTAAAGTCATTTGCAATCAGAAGGAAAAGTCAACGTAACCTCTTATCATCAAACTGTCAAATCTAACTCATGTATGTTACTTGTCATCAAATGAATACAAACTGTAATTCATGAGATAAAACAGTCACTAAAGTCAACGCAATCTTAATGTGTTATTTGCTATCAAAAGAGCACAAACAATAATTCACGATATAAATTAGACAGAGGCTAAACTTTAAGTTCTGTCAACTAACACTGTGGATGATGCTATAAAAAATTGGTCAACACCTTTGTACCAATTGCTTCTTTTAAAGCTAATTATAATACAAGGATTTTAGGTACAGAATTAAAACAAAAATTAGAAGTGAATTTTACTGTAGTACTTCTAATGGAGATACATCAGAAATTTTAACCTGTACTAGCACGTGAGAAGTTGTTTAAGAAATGATACTAATATAAACATATAACATTTTACTTTTACTGCTTTTTAATAAGCTTTTATAAATTATCATTCCATGCAATTTTTTCTCCAACGCACTAGTAAACTATAAGGAAATATTTAACGTTGGATTGATTCAGTTCCAAAATAATTCAAAAGTAGTAAATATAATGTTTACGACACAAGTTGCCTCGTTTATGTATGAAACGCTAAAATATTTTGCAAAAATATTTCCAGAAGTTTTTCAAATTTAAGAAACTTTTGTTATATCTGGATTGGATTGGATGTGGTAACAACAAAAACTTCTTTAAATATTAAATAAATCATTTCTATCAAGTCTCACTTTAGTATTAAAAGATGAAATTACATGTTTTTGCATTTTTGATTGCCCATTAAATATTTTCGATGCTTTTCCAAATTTACTTTTTTCCTATGTCACGTAGAGGAGAAAAAAGAAGTTTTTAATTTTAATGTATCATTTTTACATGAAACTTCATATTACGTACTTTGTGTTAACTTTCATATTAATATAGCATGTATGATTTTAAATACTGTTTTTCAAGGAGCATTTGGATAACCTAAACATGACCTTGACGCCTACCAAAAAAAACCCTGTTAATTTAGCCCCATTACAATGACACTGATTTGCATCCTGTTAAAACCAGTTCTTTCCAAGTCTATTGCTGCAGTATTCTGAATTTATGGAATTACCGGATTGTACTGCATTACCTGTTGAACCAACACAACCAACTAGTTTCTTTCTTGGCTTTAAATACTTGGACAACAATGTGCAAAAAGGAATAATTAAAAAAATCCGATAATTATTAAAGTATTCAAACCTTTTCGACTTTAGAAGAACTGTAATTATTTTAAAACCAGTTAATCAATAAAATTGTTTAAGAAAACTACTATTAAACGTAAATGAAAACTATTTAAGATTGCATGTAAAAACTCTGTACAATTGTATAATACCATTTTGCAGAGGAATATAGCATGTTGATAAAATTGTTTATATATTGTGTAGGGAATACTCATTATTGACTAAGGTACAAAATGAAGGGCGTCAGTAAAGGGCATGAACAATAACAATTATGCTAGTGTTATTAGACTTTCATAGATTTATCACTACCAATTACTTATACATACAACGTTCAATTGATATCCATTAAACGATTGTGTTTTCATTTAATTTCATGCACTGCAAATATATTCCAATAACTCAGTCAGTACACGTAAAGCGTGGTAGAATAGTACTGTGTAATTAAGACAAATGAGGTCAGTAATGAAGCTGTAGATTGATTGATAGATGTTGTGACGTTAATTCAACGAAAGTTAGATCTTTTGACCTAAAACTTTTATAAGTGGATTTGGTTGCTTAAAACATTTACAGGTTAAACTAAAATACAAGTTTGAGGTAAAAACTTTTCTGTTTTTGGGGGTAGCAATTATTGAAAACGCAAAGCCGAGAAGAATTAACAACGGTTTTCTTATCCCAGAGTAAGAGTTTATAAGATTTAACGTTATCACGATTGTTTTGAAAAGTTGCTGAACGAACTAATTGCTAATTAACGTAAAAGCGACTAACTTTCTTTATGAGATATTGTAAATTGTTTTCGAGAATTACGTTATCTCTAACTGTTATTTAAACTACAAAAACGTACCGAAACAAAACGCACAATCCGTTTAATTAAGATAATAAATATGGAAGCTATTGATTATCCTTAGTAAGACATTCAAAGATAAAACATCTAAATTTACTCGTAAATAAAGTTCTAATTAGCGCCATTGAATTCGTTAATTTTTTCAGTAATAACTATTTTTAAATTACACGTGCATACATTGCCTATAATTTACAAATGGTGTGAACAAATTAAAGAATATTAGAAACTAAACTATTATCTAGGGTTCGCTAACAGTAGACCACCATAAAGAATCTAAATAGCTTCAGGATAAGATGGATGGCGCAGAAAATCACTACATTGGTCGATCTTACAAGATACAATAAATTTCGAATCGTGTTCCGATCACAGCCTTGCGTCTATGGGTAGGTCGACACTTTTCCGGCGCTTTCCCGAATGGCTTCAGCGACGGCTATGGACGTCCGTTTTTAGGGAGGCGAAAGCTCTGAAATGGGAAGTAATGAGTCGTGCATTGTTGGGGTGAACTTCGCTGTTGGAACGTTACTTGCGGCAAATTTGGGGGTTACAAATTAGTTTGAAATTCCTTTTGTGATTTGGACTTTTCCTTAGCGTTCGTCCACGATGTTCCTTCTGCAAAATTTTCAAGTACAATTTAGAACACTTCCCATTAAACATTCTAAGTTAACATCTTTTTGTCGGTTTTCATCTGTTACATTTCACTTAGAAATTTTACGTTTAAATTAATTGGTTTACGATAACAATTAATAAACACGCTACCATTTTGAATTTTCTAATTAAAGACTTGGGTAAAAACTCACGCAGAATCTAGAAATCGTTTATTTTGCGGATTAATGTCGTGCGACATCAAATTACTTTCTTAAATTGCTTTCTAAAAAACGGTTTCTACCGACCAACGTATCATATGTTTTATTTGCAAAAAAGCTTAGCTTATACATTTTTATTGCTGCACATTGCACATGTATAAACATCTAAAAAACTATTTAAATTATAAAAATATATACGTATAGAAATTTAAGGTGAAGTTAAAGTAATATAATATTTTGTTCTATGCTTTAATGCTGAGCAAACACCCCTAATGTGGGCAAATGCTTAATCTTATTATGTAAACACGTGCACGTTTGTGACCTCACAACAAGCGAAAAGATTCAACCCGCTTGTAGCACAGTTGTTGAAATTATTTATTATCCCAATTTATTCAAGCAAACGCTAATTATACCTTAGTTTTACTGACTAAACACATTTTTTAATAGCTAATAGGTAATTCTGATTAGTGTACCGTGAGAAATATTGTTTTCTTTAGTGTAAATTTTAGTCAAATTTTTAAAATTTTTTTTTTCACGTAATTAAAAAGTTCAGATGTTTACATTTAAAAAGATTCCTTACATGCTCAAATTACTTCTCGGTATATATTTTTTTTAAGTTAATTTACTTTCTTATACCGTTTCCTTCCATCTTGTCTTCTAGCTTTTCAAGCTAAATTAATCAACTTGTAATTAGTAGGAAACTTTGGCAATACGTTCGTGTTAATACAATGTATAAGTAAATACTGTAAAAAATCGCAGATTTAATACCTTGTTAAGATATTACACAATTATTTTGAAAATGTAACGTAACCAAATCATTTGTGTATGAATTTTAATTAAAATCAAGTAAGAATGAAATTAAAAATTTAAGAGCTTTCTTTTGAAACGTCAGCTTGAAAAAGAAAAACTTTTTACATAAATCAATAAATGAAAATTACTGAAAAATATTGCTGAAGTTTTTTTCTTTTCAATTTATCAACTTTTGCGTTTACTTTTTTTTTTCATTGTCGTATTTAAGCCATAAAAATGTATTCCAAACGAATATAGCTTAAGTAAACGTAAAATAGATTTTTTACCTGGAAAAGTCTTTAATGACTTTGTTAGAAATACTACTTACATGCAGTTTTTAGAAATTGGGTAGACAATGACGTTGGTTTTTAAATAGATACCAATTTTATTGCAGTCGTCGGATGATACCATTCAAACTGCGTTTTTGGAAGCATCGGCTGCTTCTTCATGCGACTAAAACTTTTGATTAACGCAATCCGCTCTAATTTTCAGTAAAATAAAAAAACCGTTGTTACGGATGATGGTGTACATAATCCTTGTTCTAAAAATTGAATTGTTTCGGTAGAATAATATTTATTATTCGATGTTGAAATTACTTATTATCTTTAACAAAACAATTCGCTGTTGATTGAAGTTTATTTTTAGTCGTAACATTTATTTAGTAAAGTCATTTATGCCCTGCTACGCAAAACTATAAAGAGATCCTTGTAAAACTGTAATACATTTAAGTTACAAATTATTTTCTCTGACCTACTTTATAACAGAAATATAATAAATAGTTATTTTTCTATTAAGGATGCAAAGCATAGATACCCAAAAACCGCTTTACGCCCTTAATACAAACAACGATTTTTTCTAAAATGCAGACTTTCATTGAAAATTTAATGGTAGATTCAATTTACGGCCAAGAGAGGGCGCTATGTTTTCTCTCTGCATTCATTAACGTTCTGGGTTAAGATAAAAGGTCCTGTCAAAATTTAAAATCAATTAACCGAATTCGCCCCGATATTCGGGACCAAGACGGAAATGTTGAACCGCAAAGAACCTTTTACGCTCTGGTTAAAAAGATTGTTTTTTCACAGTGAAAAGTATACCATTTCACTTTCACATAAATGCTGTTCTGATGAAAATGGATGATTCAATTTCAGAAAGCGTCTAAGTATCAGAGCGTTGAGGCTCTTTTGAAGAGGATTGTAATTCTAAAATAAGAACAGAAACCAGTAAACATATGGAATTTGTTTAAACATTGCAATGTTAAGTTATGCATTACAACGTGCATTTGACAAAAAAAAACAATTAACTGCATAATACAGAAAAATTACCAAAAATTTGGGTTTGGACAGAAAATAGACCAAATTAGTTGTAGAAAGATGCTTAGACAAATATGTTTAATAGCCGGCTAATTTACTGATAGATGGTATCTATATTAAATAAATAATGCGGTGCTAACTTGTAGTCATTAGCCCATCATGATAAATTTTATTAAACATAAAAGATATTGATGAACCGCGATTGGTTTATCGCAGCAAAATATGGTATTTGTTCACTCGCGTGGTAAATGGTAAAATAATTAAATAAAAAAAAGGAAACGGTGGTACTTCAAAACATTAAATTGTATTTAATATTATACGTACTGTTACCAACAATGTCTTGGAACAGAATGAATACATTTTTCAACTAAAAACTAAACATGGCAAAGAGAAAGCGGGTAGTACAAAGAATTTTGGGAATTGTTTGATTTTGTTGGGGTCCCAGGTACCGACTGGTTTGAGTACCGTTAGATTTAAGGGATTAGTCAGAGGTATGGAAAGTTTTACTTCTGCAACGCTTCACAAAACTTACATAAAGATAAAATAAATTTTATCCACATTTCAATTATTATTATTGTCTATGTACGAAACAGATATAGCTTTGAAACTAGTTTTGGCCAAAACTTGCCCATTATCAAACTTTAAATCTTATAAACCAGAAAATATTCATGATGTTTCTCAATAAAATAACATGTTTTATGTAGGATCTTAATTTTAAGTAATTTTTAATAATTATAACAGAAATGAGCACGCCATATTTTGGAAAACCCAAATATTTTTTGACAAAATAATCCATGTATTGTTACGTCTTATATACACCTACCCATATAAAGCACCAGAAGAAGATTTGGAAAGTCTCAGAAACACATCTTCCAAAATTGAACCGAGTCGAAATGGTAATCGCTCACTATCATAAGAGACGTACTGATTAAACAATTGAAAGGCTTAAAACAGACAAAAAATTTAGGATTCATTCTAGACTAGTACGTAACTTTTTTAGGAGTTGAAAAACTGGTGAAAGTTTGGAACATTTCAACCACTAAAGGTTTTTAATAATTATTATTAATCATATCAATCAATTAATTTGAATAATTTTGCAATTAAGTGTTTAGATCGTATAGATATTTACTTGTTCAGTTTCTAATGTTTTTCTCTTCTTTGTGTCAGGTAGAATTTCCCGTCACTTGACTTCCTTATATTAATCTTATTAATTATTAATCGGGGATCAGCGACGTTGTTTGCGAGATTATTTAGTTATTTCATTTTCCCGTGATGCTACGTGTATTGGCAAAAACTTTTAACTCCCGCCGATGAAGGTTCAACCACACTCTATTTTATTAAAACTTCATGAATTGTTATTGATTGTGTTTTGCACATAACACAACAACAGATACCAAAAAACAAGAAGGTACTACTCTAAAATAGTATACTAAAGAACTAGTTTCAGAAGACACATTTTATAAGACGACTACAGTTTCGAAAACGAGCCGCTGAAGCAAGCTTTTCAGATTGATTTTTAAATAAAATTTTGCGAGTTTTTAAATTTAGAAAATTTTTAAGTGTAATTGCTAAGGTGGCAATATTTTCATTAAACTTTGGTTTAAATGCTAGTTTAAGGTTAAGGTTATTAGTACATTTATCATATGTTTTATTAAAAAAAAATGGGTGGAAATTAAAATACATAGATAAATAAATCTACTGAACATTAATTATGATTTAAATTAATGCACACCGAACGTAATGACAGCTTGGACGTTATCATTGTTACCACCGTTCGGAATAAAAATTGTTCTATTTCTATAAAAGAACTCGAATTTCCATAAAAGAACTCATTTGGGTGCTTTTATAGCTCTGTATGCGAACCAAAATAGAAAAATACAATAGTTGCTAATAAAGTGTAAAAAGGTCGAAGGAGTTCGGGACTTCTCCGCAAGCGAAAATTAAACTATTTCTTGAAATTGATCCACAGAAAAAATAATAGGTTAAAGTTGAGAAAACTATGTCATTCAGATTTTCATTTTAAAAAAACCTGTGAATGAACAAAATACGGGACATCAGGTAGTTTAGTAAGCCGTAGGTATTTATAATTGCACGAAATCTTTTGTTAACCTACATCATACATCAATTCGGCTTGATGGAAAGATAGAATCATTGTTAAGTCAGTTTTGTGGCGCGACGTTTTTGAATCTCAAAAATACGTGTTTTTTGCTACAAGTGTACAAGTTGGGCATTTCGTCCAAATATTTGACGAAATACGTGACGAATTATAGATTTTTTGTAATCGTATTATATAACATTCGTTATAGAAAATCATGCGGTTAGTCACTGGTTACATACATTGTTATTTTCGATGACATCAAAAAAAAGTAATCATCAAGAAATTATTTTTAACACATTAATTGTATTACAAAGAACAAAATCAATAGGTCATTCTTTAAAACTATTGACGTAAAACCAAAACTTGATTTATAGGCATATCGATGAAATTACTTTAAATAAAGCATATAGTTTGTGTTGTGATTTTGTGGAGGTAGGAATTTTATTAATCCCCATTTGAAACGAAAAAGTTAAATTGATTATAATTACACGAACAACAGAGGGTTTGTGTTGTTTGCAAATTTTAGTTATTTTACTTTTGCAACTTTAAGGGCGACTTCTTAAGGTAAATTTTAATTTTGCAGTTTTTCATAAGGTATAAGATTTTTTATTTTATTTATATTTTTTTTTTAATAGGATTTCAAACTTAAACTAACTAATCAGGAGCTTTGCGAAAAAAAAAGTGTAATGTGACAGTGTATTTGTTTAGAATTGTTTTTTAAATAATTTCCATTACAAAAATATCTAATCATGTTAGATCATCTATTGCCAATACGGTAAGCAAGCATTTTTATTTCGTCAAGTATATAATTCTTATTTTCACAGGTTTTTAACGCGATTAAACTTGTATCTGCGTAACTACAAGGAATTTATTATGAATTCGTTATAAATATTCCAAAATATTAACTTCTCTTTTCATTGGTGCCCTACACATTTATTCATTAGTTACCACATACATTTTCACAAAACGTAACATAAAACCCCAAAATCAAAAACAAGACCATTTATTTTCTACGTTACGTTCTTTTACGAAAGAGAGTAATACATTTTATTGCTAGTATCTCTGCTTGCAAATAACAAATCAATTTAGTTTTTAGATTTTTTTAAAATTAATTTTTGTATAATTGGCTTTTTGATTTGGAAAACTTGGCCGGTTTTAGGTAGCCGCTTTTAAGAGGTGGCCAAAAATAGAGGTTTTACTGAAATAGAGTAAAATAACGCATGGCGGCGTGATAGTCCGAATTAAAACGTGATATAAAAAATAAGCTAAATCTAAACACAAATGAATTGTTTTGAATTAATTTATATATAAATACGATTCACACAAAACGGAAAAAGGTTTGTAAAGTGTTTTATTATAAATTTAACAAAATGAGTTTTACTTTAATTTACTAAATGCTTGGTTTCAGCTACACATTATGAAGATGCAAAATTAAAATTGGTTTATTTTGCAACACAGGACGAAACATACAACATCCACGTATTTTAAAATGTATGATTGTTACATATCAACTGCAATTACAGTGAAATTTGTTCAGATTGTACTCATCAAACATACATAAATGTAACTTCTAAGCAACATATCGTGCTTTGTAAACTTTTGACTGATAAAAAATATGAACCGAAAATCATACATTCGCTAATAGCTCACCACAATTTCATTTATAAATTTACGTATCCGTCAATGGATAAGTACCTATTCAAAAACCAATGCCTGAAGGCTGCTTTTTCAGAAAAATTCTTTTCTTCAAGTCCTCGGTTCTTCAGTCGTAATCTGTCGAACATTTTCAACCACCTTCTGACCGTGTGCATTTCGTCGACCAACCAATTCCCTTACCACATTGCTGGTAAAATTACCACTGCAGGCAATTTTGACAAAATTCATCAATGCATACAGCAACATGGTGCTGCCAACTCAATCTACTTTAACGCTATTGCGGAAATACTATCATCCATAAAAATTTGCTGCTCTTGCGTGAAGACTATTATGAGGTATGTAGAATAAATTGCAATTTATAATTTTTTTAAAATTCGAGTAAACTTTCCTTGCCGATACGGAAATTGTAGGTCGGTCAATAAGCTCTAAAAAGAATTGAGTTGGTTTAAAGGATTAAAAATTCGCGAAGTTTAAAATGGAAAGAGCCCAACAAAATTAAGAAATACAAACCTCAAGTTCTAACTTAAGATTGTATCAGCTGACCACTTTAGTAAAAAAATTTCCAAGTGCCAAAGAAAATACCATAGCCCAGTTTTTTATTTGAACACCGTTATTTACAGAACTTGTGTTGTATTTCATAAAAAAATCGTTTATTTCTTGAGCCAATTAGATTTCATTTTTTTATGAATATTAAGTTAAATGGTAGCTTTTATATTTTATTTTGATTGGTCACGTTAAAGCAATTTCCTAGTATACGTTATTAGTTAAAAATTCAAATCTCACAGAGGAAGAAAAAAATTTAATAAACTTCAAATATGTAGTGGTAGTTATATTTGTGTACTCTTTGTGGTTGTATTAGTACGCACTTACAATTGCCTTATTAACAAGTCTGTCAACGTAATCGACATAAGTACACTCCACTCATTAAGAAAATGTTTCAAAAGGAAAATTAATTAGCATACCTAAGAATCTGTCAAGTTACTACGGATGCTAAGAAAACCGTCACAGCAACGAAAATCATAACCTAAACATTTCTACGCTAACTTGGGTTTGTGTGCATTAACGTAAACGAAAAGGCTTACAATAATAATAATAATAATTACAAAATTCTTGAATATGTATAAAGACGCATACTTTATGCAAATATTGCTTAAAATTTCAAAGTAAATTCAGTTATCTAAAGCAATGAGAACTTGTAGGAAACTGCGATTACATAAAGGATTAGAAGTAATTGCTAATGTTAGGATCATTTTTGATAACATTTCTAATTTGCAGCTTATAACGACGCTGTGCAATTTCTTGTAATGCCCTTCTTTGCGTAATGCATAATAATTTAACCGAAATTGTCGTGAAAATTGAAGTATCAATCCAATAACATTGTTCGTTAATTAAAAAAGTTTAAAACCGAGATCGTCGTAACACAAATGTCGTAAAAGACATTACCATATATACCGCTGCATTACAGCTCTAATGGATGTCTAATATATATTCAAAATTCGGAAGTTGAACAGCGTCGCTAACGTAGGGTAGGTTTTTGCGGATTCCTGAGAAAAATGTTGTGGCGCATAGAATTAGAACAGATCTACATGAAGCAGGGCTGGGCTTGATAGATAGCGCCAGAATGCGAATTAAGGCCTGCTCGATCCTGAGTTATGGGTTACTTACACGCCCGCAACAACTACCTATTTCCCAATACTTTTTATTCCCGCACATTAAATTTTATTTCTTTCATTATACAAAACCTTGCCTTTTCTATCCATCTCCCTTTTGTTATGTATGCACTCAAATAAAACGAGCCCATTAATCTCACGACCAGAGCTACTTTTAGAATTAATTTATTTCTCAATCAAAGAGCAAACAATTCTCTAATGTATCAAGTAAAATTATTACCCCCTCAATTCTTTAATGTATCTCGTCAATTTAAAAATAATCTTACTGTGTGTTAATTCTAAAATTTATAATATTGCTATTAAATACAGTTAAAACTATTGACAAGTTCGTAATAATTGTGTTCTTTCAGGCGCTTAATGTTCTATAAAATTTCAAAGGAAAAGGAAATGTATAAATGCCCAACAGCTGTTTTGTATAAAACGTGCCCGATGTAAATAATATTTTGTAACATAATTAAAATTAATGTAAAATCCTTTAAAACAAAAATTAATAATAAATTAATGGATGTGGGATTTAAAACCGAAGTGGTTGGTCGAAAGGAATGTAGGTAGGTAGGTACATAACGGTAACGTAAATTTTAAATTTATCTAAAACACAAAATTATCTAATGAACATATCGATACAATTAAGAACATCATGCAAAGTGAGTCTACTGTAAGATTCGATGAATGTTTATACTTGAATTTATTGTAAGATTTGAAATAAAATAAAACAGAAAACCAATGGAATGTAGTAATTTAAGTTATTTGAAATAACTTTAAATATAAATATTGTAGTTGAAGATTTTGTTATTATGTAATGAAATAAGAATATCAAAAAAAGGTATCTTGTTATTGTTGGGTTTTTCTAAAATTAATGTAATTGAGGAGACATTTTAACTGCGTAGAAAACCCTCGAAAACAAATTTGGTTTAAACTTAAAGTTTTTAAAACCTTTGAAGGAGACAGTAGGTACTTTCACCGAAAAACGCTGAAAATTAAAATACACATAGTGTTTTAATGCAGGTGTCTATGACTCTTCATTAAGAAGTTTTCTTAAAATTGAGAGAAACTACTTAATAAGAAATTTTCATAGGAGAAAGTACTGAATCAAATAAATTAGTAAAAATATAAACAAAAATTTTGATGTTTAAGATTAGGTACTTAACTTAAGACTGAATGCCGATTATTTAAATGGTTCTTGAAAGAAAATGCTTTGGTGATTAAAATAAGTTAAGAAAAGTTTATTGCTTTTGTTTTCAAAACTTTCTCTACGACCAATTTTACAACTACAGAATCAAATTTAATTACAAAATGCTCAAATGCTGATACTTGGATTTTAAAAATATTTTGGCACTCCTCTAGGTCTGTGCGATTTAAGTTAATTACTTTCTAGCTCTAGTGATAGAAACTTTTTCTCATATTGGTGCGAAAATATAGCGTTAGTCTTAACTCTCATCGAGGCAAGAGATCCATCACGCAAATAGTAATTATTTATACATTAAAATATCATTCGCGATTCTCATTTTTCACTCGCATTAAATATTTTCATTCTATCCTTTCGTAAGGCATTCATCACCGATTATCATTTTCGTAATAGAAGTTATGAAAGTGGGAAATAAATGTATAGTATTCGATTGTTTTTAAATTTCATTTGGCGAGCTGATTCGCTCACATAACACATAATGCCAGCTTCTGATGGTGAATCAAACGACTAACGTTTAGAATACAAAAGCCAGCTTTTATATAAAAATTTTGTTTACATGCAGTAGTAAAACTAAGTAGAGTTTCACGTATATGTTTTATGTACATGCATTTGAAACCGTAAAATTTCTAGAAAAAGGATTATTGAAAGAATTGATAGAAAATGAGAAGATTAAATTAAAATTTTACGTATCGATAATAATCGTTCTATAAAAAATGAAAACAAAAATTACAAGCATTTATTTTATGAGTGGCACATCGTACATACCTACATTGTTAAAATTCGTAAACGTTTCATGTTAATTTTTGTAAAATGTTTAAAACTCAATCAACCAGAAAAATGCAAATTGTGTATTTTAATATTTTATTGTCAATTTTTAAGTTTAGATTAAATTTTTATAAAACGTTTTACAAAATTCAATTTTTGGATAATAGGGTTTTTGTATATGAGAGATGAGTTTATAAATTACTTTTTATGGGTGTTGCCCATAATGTAATCAATTTATTTTACAAATATTTATAGAATTCTAATGCGTTCTCGCATGATTTGTTTTTAGAGAGTTATTAATTCTATAAAAGTAAATGCTAACTAATTAATAAACATTATCAATTTTAGGACAAACCATAAATCGTTAACGTTTCATACGTTAACCATCAAAATTTGTCGCATTTAATACAGTTAGGCCGCAGTCACACAGGAACCACCGTCTGTTACCACCTAATACCAACAAACACCGATCTAATGTGCCTTGGTCACACAGACGGTCAATCACCATTGCCAAGTATATCAAATTTAGATCACAAATCTCTTTTCTACAAAATATTGTGTTTCATTACAGAGGATATTCCATTTTTTCCATCTTCATTGTCATGATAGAATGCAAACTAAAATTTTAATGAAACTTCTAATTCTAATTGTGTAACTTGCATTGTTGTTTTATCTCTTTTAATAATAATAATAATAATATTCTTTATTTATTTAGCATTAGCTACAACAAGTTGTTTCTCATACGGTTAGTAAAGCACCTTTCTAATAAAATAAAGTCGTCTTGGTGTCTAGTGTTATAGTTATGAATCTCATTAAATATTTTTACACGATCACAGATATAATTTGGAACGATCTTATTTTTTATCTTAAAAATAAATACAGCCACATTGAATTCAAATTTTTGTTTAACCGAAAACATTTCAAGGACATTTAACATTAATTGAAGAAAATTTTCTTGCCTTTAAGAGCCCTAGTTAAAATGAGTGTATTTTAGAAGATGTGTTGAACCATTCCACTTCAATATTTTTAATGTCTTGTATAAACATGATATAATTAAAACCTTGTAAACTTTATAACATATGTACAGATTTTTATTGTTAGTTGAAAAAGCAAACTTGTTTTGCGAAACGTCCTATTAAATAAAAAAAATTAGTTGCTTTGAAGCAACAAATGAATAGTCCAGAAAAAAAACTGCTGTTGTATCTTTTCACCTTCAAAAAAGTTTAACATAATTTTCATACAACTTTAAAATGAAATAACATAACTTGTATATTTTTAAATGGAATACCTTGTATATTTTTACATTTAGCAATACGTAACTGAACGAAGCACATCGA
>JALBCR010001598.1:0-142223 GCA_030710515.1 Abscondita cerata | reverse complement strand
ACCCGATTGATTCGAAGCGTGAAAATATGTAGTCGCAAACAATATCAGTAATAAAACTTTATTCTTATAAAAATATGCGTTTGTTAATTTTTTTTTAAAAACGTGTGTCGTAATACTTTTTATTTTCAGATACCGTCATATCTAGTAGTAATTTGGATTGCTGAGTAGAATGGTAAAGACAAATTTTGAACATTCTGATGATTTTACAATTGTTTAAACAATTAATTTAATCAAACAAACAATTTATTTATTTAACAAATAATTTTTTATGCTATGATCTGAGTTGTTAGTTTTATTTTTCCGCACTTTTCTGAGCAGGGACCGAACCGACGTATTGGCAACCGAATTGTTTATTAATCTTTTAACAATAAACAATAGTTAAGAATCCGATCAAAAGTACGTAGATCATAGTAATTTTGTTCGCTGAGTCGAATGGTAGCCGCGAATCGAATAAATCTCGATTATTTTTAATAATTGTTTAAACAATTGTTGTTTAAACAATTATTTTGACCAAACAAAAAACACGGGTATTTCTCACCTGTGCTTAATGGGTTAAAACTTGACAATATGATAAAATAGGGTAAACAATTGTCAAAAACACGAATTTACATTGAAATTGCTTCTTGGTACAATATTTGAACAATTTTTTTTATTCTAATTGTTTTTGAACGCCATATTCGTATACAGAAACTTAAAAAACCTAAAAAAAAACCAAAAAACGGCAAAAAATAGGGTTTTCTCCACAATGTCAGCCGTTTTGACAGTTGTCAAGTATCTTAATCATGTTTTCGCTATCATATTCGGATTCAGCAATGTCAAGTACCATATATAAGTCGAGTTGGGGTCAAAATATTGAGAACTAATCGAGTTATACCTTGTAATACCCGCAAGTATGTAAATTCCATGTTAATTCCCATTTAAACTACAACCGTCTTGGGACATGGATTAATGTTAATATTTTCTAACGAGACATGGCAGAAAAAATTTTTTATTATAACCTTTGTTTTATCCACCTGGAGCGAAGAAACTGCCTTCAAGGCCTTGAACTGTTACACAATCGGACCTACGTGCGTTCCTGCTCTTCTTGCATGTCATGGTTTGTCTAATTCTTATTTTGATAGTACTTTGATATTAATCTTTTCCACACACAGTTTCATTATATTCTTCTACAAGATTATGTTTCAAAATTTAAACTTAAACCTTTCCTGATTAGAGTCAAAACCTTGATTTCTCACGCATTACTATCTAATTCTTTTAGCAAACATATTCAAATTATTAGTAAAAATCATTTCCCTCATTTAGGTTTAAGATGTGAGCAAGACAACAATAGACAAAAGTGTAGAATTTCTGCTGTTGTCCAGTCAAGTTCAAAGGCTTATAGAACTTTACGCAGTTCATGACGTCATCTAATTTTTCTTTTGCAGTTTTTGGTAGATTTTTGTCATTAATTCTGTTCTATAGTTTATAGTTCAGTTTATTCATGTTAATAATATAAGAATTTTACATTTGTCAACATTAGAACATAGACCTTCAAAAGGTAAAATTTAGAAAAGCTAATACAGAAAAAGGCGTATTGATAATGAGGTACTTTTTAATTGCTGTTTTAAATTGCTTTATCTCTAGTGCTTTTATAGTTTCCGGTAGATGGTTGTAAACTTTATTCCATAGAAATTAGTCGCTTGTTGGGTTTTTTAAGACGAGTGTAAGGATGATACAGATTACGGTTTGATCGTGTGTTATGAGAATGAATATTTTGTATAGTTTCATATTAAGTAAGGCATGCAGAATATACACATCAGGAAGCGTGAGTAAATTTAAACGTTTAAATAAAGGCACTTCATCATAATTTGCAAACCCCAATTAACTAACTAACTTTATCCACATGAACTAGAACAGGGGGAGATAGGAATTCTAAAATGTAGTAGAAGTGACCTATCTAAGAGAAAGAGACTCTAAAAATAACTTCTTGGTCTTCTACGTTAAGGGTTGGGGTATCGAGATAACTTAGAGATTCGGAAAAAAATTAAATTTTAACAAGCCTCGGGATGGACGGATTGAAAATAAACGAATCAAGCATTAAAAACATAAATTGGTCAACATGGAATATACAAAACTCTGACAAAAAATAGATGAAGTCTGTAATAATTCATAAAATACTCAAAATCGGTAGCTATAGACGAACGAATAATAAAACTAAACCAACAGATACAGGGACAAAAAATAACAATTATTGGAGCGTACTGATAACTGCTAATGTATTTAGTAGGTTTTTCTTTTCTGTTTCTATATCTCCTTCTAGCAGTGCCAATTTTGTTCTGCAATTTTCAACTGTGCATGGCACTCTGCCAGACTTACATTTTACGGAAGAGGCATTATTGTCTGAAATATAAATATATCATCATTAAAAGATGTGTTGCATCATGTGCTCTACTATAATTATGAACGCGTCGTTGAAAGACGGTAGGCTACCGGCCAAATGGTTGGAGGCTACTGTCACTCCTGTTTATAAAAAGAGATAAATGTAAAGTTGAAAACTATAGACCAGTGAGTCTCACTTTAAGTGTGCAAACTAATGAAGAAAATAGTTGCAAAACATTTTTTGATCATATGATCAGATACAATATTATTCCTCGGTACTATCATGTTTTTTTACCAGGGAGGTCTACCATAACCAACCTTCTATCTACAATAAATGAGTCGACCAAAACACTTGATTGGGGAGGTACACTAGACGCTACATATCTTGATTTACTAAGTCCGCTTTGGTTTTGTTTGCCACTCAATCCCTTAAACAGGATGCTGAATAAATTAAAAGAATAAAAATCGGAAGAGCTCACTGTTTCAAATCTGTCATACAGGATAATCTAAAATTATATGCAGGAAGTAGGTCACAATTAAAACGACTCTTGGACTTAACAAACAATTTTACTGAGTTTGGATGAGAAAAATGTAAAATATTGCATATAAAGCGTGGAGAATGTAGAGACAAAAAACTATGAAGTAGAGTATATCACCATAGAAAGTATTAATCCATGAGAGTTCTACAAATACCTTGGCTAAATCTATCTGAAATTGACATGAGCGTTGATAAAAAATATCTACAAACGAAGATAAAATACAAAAACAAGAACTAGATGGCAGATACTTACATCATCTTAACCAGCAACGCGTTCACAAAAATGCCTCACATACACACGGTGGTGTTTTTGAAAACGGGTCATAGAGATTTAGCATTGTGCACTGTTTTTTCGAATTCCTGCTCTCACTTTTAAGTGCAAAAATGGTTTCGTATCAAAACGCAGCTAAAATTATTGCGCCAAGCGCTCGCTATCAAAAATCAGCTGAATTACACGGTCTTTTTTTAAAATTCATCAATAAAAATTAGTAATTTTTGATGTTCAAGATGAATCAGTAATGCGTTGCCTATTTCTACGTTTTGAAAATCATTAATAAAAGTTATAATAATTCAGGTTTCATTTCAAAATGGTTTATTCGAACGAAGAGGTATTTTTTTGGTAAAAACCTACTACAGTGTACTTCATTTTGATACACAAACCATTAACCTATGACCCGTTTTCAAAAGCACCACCTTGTATACATATGTTTAAAGAAATGCATTTATTTGCCGAGACGGAGGTATTTTTAATTGCGATACAGGATGAGGTAATACCAGTCCGTAACTATTTTGAATATATAGTGAAAGATGGCAGCGTTGAGAATGACAAATGTTGACGATGCGGCTTTGCTCCTGAAACAATACAACATGTAACAGCTGGTTGTAAACTATTATCTAATTCGGATTACCTTATCAGACACATTCAAGTGTATAGACCAGAACCAGAGTTCTACATAGAGAATGCAGCAGCAAGACTCTATTGGAATACTACCATAATTACTGACAAGAACATAAGCTGTAACAGACTCGTTATCATGCTGAAAGAAAAAAAAACAAACTACATACATTATTAACGTTGCAGTTCCTAACTTCATCAACATTGCAGAAACCTTAGCTATAAAAAGCCCAAATACGCAGAATTAGTAATATAAGTGAAAAGACTTTGGAAACAAAAAGAGGTTAAAATCTTACCTTTAGTTATCTCCATCACAGGAATCACATCTAAAGAATTGTTTTGTAATTTAGAAGAGTTGGGGCTACCAGAATATCTTCAAAGGACCATCCAGAGGATTGCTATCCTGAACTAGCAAACTAGCTTTTGAACTAGCCTAATCTTGCTGAACACGGGTCGATTAATTAGTTATACATATTGTATATAGTTATTATAAATAAAGTTTGAGAATAATAATACCTAATAATATATAACACTATAGTGAAGAACAGAATCACATACAGAAGCGAGGTGTGGTAGTTGGAGTCAGTTAAAGAGAAGGAGTAGACAAAGAAACTGGAGATAAATAAAAAAGATCTGTAAGAAAACAGAGAAGAAGAAGAGGAGATTGGGTCTCGGAAGATGTTGAAGAACGTTGTAAACCGATATGTATAGATGTATATAAGAATGGAAAAGGAATACTGATTTAAAGCCACTCCCCTCCGACAGATTTAAGGCGCCAAAACTTCGATTTTCAAACTTCAGAAAACGGTACGCTTTAAAGGCCCTGATTTACCTACAAGAGCATGTAAATTCTCAATAACACAATAGACAATGCCCAGAATTTCTGCTGTTATTCCGCTCTTCGCGCACTTCTTCTGATTCTTCTTTTGCACCTTTTGGTAGTTTTTTTAAATGAATTCTTTTTTAATTAAGTTCATCATGTTTGGCTTTAAAAAAGTTGATAGTGATAAAAAACATGGGTTGTTATTGATAATGATCTTTGTTATGTTTGTAGTAATTAATGTCAATATAATCGAGCACCCACAAGCACGTGTTTCGTCGTTGTCATTGCTTGTTTGGGGAAGTTAGGAAGTGAATAGACAACTTATTAAGAATTATAGAAATTTTTAAACAGTTTTTACCTCCTAAAATATGCAAAATCCATTTTAATATTAATATATTGTAGACAATCCTGTATCTAGCACTGCACTTCGACAACAATTTTTGTATATTACTATGTTATTATAAAGTAAAGCAGTAAAAAAAAATTTATTCTGGATAATATAAATTTGGATTTTGGATCAAAAAAGATAACGTGTGATAAGAAATGACAAAAAATCAAAAAACGTACCACGTTACTGAACTCAATACAACATTAATTTTACAATGCCATTTGAAGTTTTAAAACTAATCTTTATCTATCCAGAGATAATGGAGTCACATTAAAAACAATTTTTTTCTTCAATAAATCGGCATATTATTGATCTACTGGCAGACGCTAAAAACGGTTTACTGTCTAAACATTAAAAGCAACAGTTCTTTTGTTTTATAAAAACCTTCTACAGGCAGAAGGCTTTCAATAGGAGTTGCAAACAAAAACAACGGGTTCTTTTTACGCCAACGTTTCGCCTAATACAGTGTAGGCTTTTTCAGAGCCCGTTGTTTTTCGTTTGCAACTCCTATTGAAGGCCCTTCTGCCTGTAGAAGGTTTTTATAAATTATTTATAAAACAAAGAAGGAATTGTTTACTAACTTGTTTTGTTTTCACAACTATTTAGAGGTTGGTACTTCGATTATATCATATTATGAAAGCAACAGTAAAGTACCAACTTGATTCGTCGAGATGAAATGTTACTATAACACTCAAGAATCTCGAAAATTTTACAATAACACATGAAAACTAGCAATAAACGCTTGAAGAAAAATAATATATTTTACTAGTAAAATAATCTACTATTTTCTTCAAGCGGCATTAAAAAAGCATATTATTGCACTACTGACAGAGGCTAAAATGGCTTTTACTGTATAAATATTAGAAGCAGTAGTTTCTTTGTTTTCACAGCTTTTTAGGTGGGTACCTCGGTTTGAATGGTTTAGACACTGTTACGTTTGAAATAATAACACTATTCTGGACTTCCATTGTCTATATTTTAGTTTAATAGAATAAACACAACGTTTCAATTGCTATTGAATCTGCAATCGTCTTCAGGTGAATACTAACAAACTTAAAGACTACTGTAACTTATATACTAATACAAAGTTAGTGAAGCGATCAAGCTTTCAAAGTTAATGAAGGGAGGCGTTACCTTAGACTAAGATTAGTCAGGCGTCCAATTAAGGGTTTCCACACATTGTTAATCTCTACGCTGAGTTGACTAAAGACATTCTTGTTGTTTTCTATAAACTCTCTTGTACCAGTGCTCTTCTCGGTGTAATTCTTACTTCTGACCATTTCATTTTGTGATGTTTTTCCCAGGAGTGTTGGGCAATGCCGGATTTCAAAGTCTCTCCTTTCTGCGCATGGGTTTTATGTTCCTTCAACTTGATATCTAAGGGTCTTTTAGTTTCCCCTACGTATGACTGGCCGCATTCACATGAGACTTCGTAGATGCAATTCTTGGAAGTACGACTATTGTCTGGTCTAGTTTTGGAGATCATGCTACCAATAGTTCTTGATGATCTGAATACCGTGTTAATGTCATAATTTCTTCCTATCCGTTTTATTTTCTCAGATAATCCTTTGACATATGGAATGCTGAGTAGTGTTTTGGGTTTCTCTTCGGTCATGGCTGGTTGGTTCTTAGAGAGTTGTAGAGCAGTTTCTACCACTCGTTTTGGGTAACCATTTTGTTTAAGGTCTCTTCTAATATTCTTGATTTCTTCTTGTAGTCCTACCTCTGTATTACATAGACTGTGAGCTCTGTCGACTAAAGATTTAATAATCTCTTTCTTTGTTGTTCCACTGTGATTGGAGTCGTAATTCAGATATTGGCCGGTATGAGTTGGCTTTCTGTAAACTGATGTCACAATATCCTCATTGTTTTTTTTTGCGAGGACGTCCAAGAATGGTAGTGAGTATTCCCTTTCTTTCTCCATGGTGAATTTGATGGATGGCTTAATGTTGTTCAGGTGGTGTAGAAAAAGGTCTAGCTGACGGATGATGAATAAATCCATCAAAATCCTGCCAGCTGACAAAGGAAAAAGCAACAGTAATCATGAATTCCCATACATACGACCAAAAACAGACGAGATTCTACGACAAGGGAACTACCGACGCTTGCAGAAAGATCCCACTTCCAGCCTGGAGAGGAAGGTCTACCAGATATTGAAGAAATACGAAGAATACCTTCCTTCGAGAACAAGGACAACTCTTACGCCACACCACAGCAAACCACCGCATTTATATGGATTACCAAAAATACATAAAGACAACATGCCGCTTCGACCAATAACTAGCTCTCGTTATGGACCCACATACCAATTAGCCAAGTTCTTACTTCCAATTCTACGACCACTTCAAGATGGCAGCCCTTTGTTTTTGAAGGATTCCAGACATTTCGTAGAGATTCTTGAGTCTATAGAACTACAAAAACGAGATCGTTTTGTCATCTTCGATGTAGAAAGCCTCTACTCTAATGTTCCGGTTAAAGAATCTTTAGAAATTTTTCAGAAGAAGTTGCTAGAGGACAAGGAATTACATAATAGAACTTTGCTACCGGTTAAGGGGATAATGGAACTTCTACAATGCTGCCTCAGGAACTCATATTTCCAATTAAAGGACGAATTCTTTGCACAAGACGAAGGTCTTCCTATGGGTTCGTCTCTCTCACCGGTAATAGCTAACATCTACATGAACTGGTTCGAGGTCCAAACACTGGAAAAAGCGAGATTTAAACCAAAATTATGGCTCAGATATGTAGACGATACGTTCATAATTTGGAACCATAGCGACCGTCAGCTTAGACCTTTTCTACACCACCTGAACAACATTAAGCCATCCATCAAATTCACCATGGAGAAAGAAAGGGAATACTCACTACCATTCTTGGACGTCCTCCCAAAAGAAACAATGAGGATATTGTGACATCAGTTTACAGAAAGCCAACTCATACCGGCCAATATCTGAATTACGACTCCAATCACAGTGGAACAACAAAGAAAGGGATTATTAAATCTTTAGTCGACAGAGCTCACAGACTATGTAATAGAGGTAGGACTACAAGATGAAATCAAGAACATCAGAAGAGACCTTAAACAAAATGGTTATCCGAAACGAGTGGTAGAAACTTTTCTACAACTCTCTAAGAACCAACCAGCCATGACCGAAGATAAACCCAAAACACTACTCAGCATTCCATATGTTAAAGGATTATCTGAGAAAATAAAACGAATAGGAAAAAATTATGACATTAACACGGTATTTAGGTCATCAAGAACTATTGGTAGCATGATCTCCAAAACTAGACCAGACAACAGTCGTGACTCCAAGAATTGCATCTACGAAGTCCCATGTGAATGCGGCCAGTCATACGTAGGGAAACTAAAAGACCGTTAGATATCAGGTTGAAGGAACATAAAACCCATACGCAGAGAGGAGAGACTTTGAAATCCGGCATTGCCCAACACTCCTGGGAAAAACATCACAAAATGAAATGGTCGGAGGCAAGAATTATACACCGAGAAGAGCACTGGTACAAGAGAAAATTTAAAGAAGCAGCGTTTATCGAAAACAACAAGAATGTCTTTAGTCAACCCAGCGTAGAGATTAACAATGTGTGGAAACCCTTAATTAGACGCCTGACTAATCTTAGTTTACGGTAACGTCCCCTTCATTAACTTTGTACACTTGATCGCTTCACTAACTTTGTATTAGTATATAAGTTACAGTAGTCTTTAAGTTTGTTAGTATTCACCTGAAGACGATTACAGATTCAATAGCAATTGAAACGTTGTGTTTATTCTATTAAACTAAAATATAGACAATAGAAGTCAGGAATAGTGTTATTATTTCTAGCAATAAACGCTTGAAAAAAAAATAGTATATTTCACGTGGAGTTAAAAATATAATTGTTTCGCTTAATTTGCTGACTATTAATATTGTTTAACTCCTAATAAAATAATCTACAATTTTTGACAAGTAGACAGTTACTTTTAACCGAACAATATATTTTATTCGAAAATTGTGTATTTTCTTCGGGTCTTATCATAATCGGTTTTCATAGTTTTGATACGGCTATCTAAGGTCAAATATCGCAAATCTCATAAATAAATATGTAATTTTTTCATGTTATCCGCCGTTTGATACGCTATCAATAATTTCTACTCAAAGATTTTGATCACACACTAAGAAATTACATATCGTAATAACTTCATTATTTCAATAGCCTTCGGCGTTTTTTTTTTAAATTTGGTAGTGATGTTTATTGCACCACTTTCAATAATTACACATTATTCTTATAAATGTAAAATAAATACAAAGTCAATTTTCAAAACGAGTACAATGGCGTTTTTAATACCGTACAGAATTCATAAAATTTTTTTACTTCGTAGTATTAAGATATTGAGATTGGCAGTTTATTAATGCAAAATTAATTAAGTGTGTTAAGTTATTTAATTTGTAATTCAAAAAGTAAAGCTAAATATACTAGTTTCTTTTTCCTTTAAGACAGTCATTACTATAGTATAAAAAACATAAGATGCAATTACACAAGTAATTAACCTGAATTTTGAAACAAATGTCATAAATTTTTCTTCTTTTCATTACGGTATTGATTAAAACTAAGCGCAATGTTTTTCTAGTCTTACTGATGTTTCCTTAATACGTATCACTTTCACTCTACATTAAAGTCGAGTATTGATCCGCATGATTTGCATGTTTTGTCAGTCGAGTTCGTAAATTTCAGGAATGTCAGACACCTTGACATAGTTAAAATAATGAAGCAAGATAATTGATAAAAATGTATGATTATTGCTTTCCTAATTTACGTACGCATTTATTGATAGTAGAAAGTTCAGATTAACATTTAGTTTAAAATTATCAACTGAATTATGTTAATAAAATTAATTTGTTACCGCATATTTAATTGTTAGTAATAAACGTTGTGGAAATCACTAGTATTTTAGGTTTTCTAATATTAGGTACATACGAAAATTTTGTCGTGTCCTGGTTTTTATTTTTGAAGTGTACTTTGCAAAAAAGCTGTTTTAATATGTACTTCTCAGAAACGTTTTTAATCCCAATTTTTCACTCTCAAATACATTTTTTCCATTTAAAAATGTACAAATTTTATATATTTTTAACCTATAAATTAATATACAGGGTGTTCCATTAATGCGTAATTCTTCCCTAGTGTCATTATTTTTAATTTTAGAGCAAAAATGCATTGGGGAACGTTTTGTAGAATCACTTAAGCTATCTTCTAAAATTATTTACAAGTATACAGGGTGTTCCCTAAGTGCTGTACTGCATTCTTTTAAACTTTTTAAATGGCACCATATTGATTTTAATTTTTTATGGAGCTTCTTTTCTTCCTATTTATGATGGCATAATCGAATTTCACCCATATCTAACAGTTTTTGAAATATTAATTTTTTATAACTTTTTAAGAAATGCAGATGGTCAGTAAAATTGTATTTCTCAGACGTTCAGTGCAATATTCAAATTTTTTGATTAAAACTTTTAAAGGAAGTGTCAAGCTACAATTTAATTATTTTGAAATATTTTTACACTATCAGGACTGTCCAAAATTTTGAAGTGAATATTCAAAAATTAAAAGTGTAATATCTCAATTTTTTAAATGGAATGGTATGTATATTTTAGTGTTTTCATAAAGATAATTAATTATTCGTTCGATTTTTTCAACATGTCCTATACCTAAACCTAATACTTTCTGAGTTATTCTAAATTTAAAATATTGTATGTAGGTTTTAATGTTACACTGTCACAAATAAATTGAGTTGCCTATGAAAATTGTAGGTAACAAAGCTAAATGACAATTACTATTTTGTAGTGAAGCGAAAATGAATCTTTCGCAGCAAGAAATGATCGATATGATCTATTGTTTAGGAGCTAGTGAACAAAATTGTTTATTAGCTTCTCGCGTCTACGCTCAAAGATTTCCGGAACGGCGGCACCCACAAGAACTATCATTTGAAAAATTAAAAACTCCTTTTGAAGAAACTGGCAGCGTTTGCTATCCGAAACACCCGAGAGAAAAAAGAGTGGCCAATGGAGAGAATGAATTTAATGTTATTTTGTCATTAATTGAGCAGCCCCATACCAGCTTACGAAATTTAAGTAGCGAAACGGATATTAGTAAAACAAGTATTTCTCGCATTGTTAAGAAAAACAAATTTCATGCATTTCATATGCAGCTACATCAAGCCCTAAGTGAAACGGATAAACTAAATAGAGTTGCATTTTGCCAATGGGCTTTCGATAGAAATCAGGAAAACCCCGGATTTTTTGAGAGAGTAATGTTTACAGATGAAGCAACCTTTCATAAAAATGATAACATCAATCAACATAATATGCACTATTATGCCCAAGAGAACCCGTTCTTCTTAAGACCCGTCGACGCTCAGTCTCTTAATGTGTGGGGGGCATAATAGGTAATTTTGTAATTGGGGTACTTTTTTGAAGAAAGACTAACTGGAGAAAGGTATCTTCATTTTTTAAGGGAGGAACTGGGCCAACTATTAGATGAAGTGCCTTTAAATATCCGCCAAAGTATGTGGATGCAGCATGACGGTGCACCACCTCACTATAGCAGAATGGTTAGAGATTATTTAAATGAACACTTTACTAACAGGTGGATAGGTAGAGGTAGCAATTTCAACTGGTTTGCTAACTCTCCAGATTTGACAAAAATGGATTTTTTCTGTGGGGATACATTAAAGAAATTGTGTACAAGGATGTTCCCACAACTAGAGATGACATGAAGGAGAGAATACGCGGTGCTTTTGAAAATATTCCACAAATAATATTGCAACGTGTTGGCAACTCTTTATTGAAAGACGTCAATTATGCATTACTGCAGATGGCGGACATTTTGAAAAATGAAATTTGTTATTGTTTTTATATTTATTATTTTTTTTACATGTTAAATAAATTAAAAAATTCCCTAAACTACAAAAAAATTGTATTAGTTTCTTTTTACGACGAAATATTAACTGTCAATTTTATTCTATTTTTTTCAAAGGCTACTTAATTCATTGTGCATGAAAGTCTATTATAAAATGGCACATTTTTCAGAGCCTACTCAATAAATTGAGCATAAAAGTCAAATATAAAATGGCCATGTAACATGCAATATTTTAAATTTCGAATAACTCGGAAAGTATTAGGTTTAGGTATAGGACATGTTGAAGAAAATCGAACGAATAATTAATTATCTTTATGAAAACACTAAAATAAACATACCATTCCATTTAAAAAATTGAGATATTACACTTTTAATTTTTGAATATTCACTTTAAAATTTTGGACAGTCCTGTATAGTGTAAAAATATTTCAAAATAATTAAATTGTAGCTTGACACTTCCTTTAAAAGTTTTAATCAAAAAAATTTGAATATTGCACTGAACGTCTGAGAAATACAATTTTACTGACCATCTGCATTTCTTAAAAAGTTATAAAAAATTAATATTTCAAAAACTGTTAGATATGGGTGAAATTCGATTATGCCACCATAAATAGGAAGAAAAGAAGCTCCATAAAAAAATTAAAATCAATATGGTGCCATTTAAAAAGTTTAAAAGAATGCAGTACAGCACTTAGGGAACACCCTGTATACTTGTAAATAATTTTAGAAGATAGCTTAAGTGATTCTACAAAACATTCCCCAATGCATTTTTGCTCTAAAATAAAAAATAATGACGCTAGGGAAGAATTACGCACTAATGGAACACCCTGTATTGTTATTTAAGGATTAAAAATTCAACCAAAAGTACGCTTTAAAACATATTCCCATCACTTTTGTCTATTGTCCCCAACTCGCTAGTAGCATTTCCCCTTTGTATGGGAATGCTAATATGTTGTCGTAGATATTTTTTTGATTGATGTATACCAGATTTATATTTTATTATATTATCAAGATCGTCCACTAATATTTTCGCAGCTGAACCTAAAGTCTCAGCAAAAGGTAAAAATTCATAGTCTTCATTTCTTTGTATTTGTAACGTTTCAAAAGTTTAGTTGTACTAGCGGCTAATCCATGATGTACACAACTATTATCCAAATGAGTTGGTGCCACAGTGTTCACACAAGTGACGTCCTATACTAACAAACGAACCTTTTCCATGAAATTAGTGTCATGCCATATAGACGCTTACTATCATTTCGGTATAAACTGCATGGTTTCAGTATACAAGGAAAATCCGTAGATATACAAGCACGTTTTAAAATATTATTAATAGAGTTATGATGAGAAAGTCTACCAGAACTTTTCTGACAAAAAATACCATGATGACCTAATCGATCAACAAGAGCTCCATAGTGTCAGGTATGCGGTTGGCAAATCTCTGAGCCAATTCCTAGAAACCCGACAATTTATAAGACGAGTTTGTCTTAAAAAGTTCCTACTTAGGAGGAGGGTAAACCATCTAACCAATCTTCATGGCTTTGTATGGTGATTTAAAATTAGGCAAAAGATCTTTGTGTTTTTTCTTCTCCGCTTTTCAGAAAGGTTGGTTTATAAGAAATGTTTAAATGTTTAGATTTTTTTTCTGATACTTTCCCTCTTTTTGCTTACTTATTTTGTTCTTAAAGTTTTTTGATATGTTGTTTAGTTTTCGACATATTCCACAAAATTCTGGTCACAGTAAGACTATCATGGAAAAGGATCAAAACCAAATGACACTGAAAATTGACATGTTTTTAATGGCAAAAATGGCAAACATAATAATATGCAAATTGAAGGGTTTTCGTTGATCTTGCTTAAGACCTCTAAAACCCTTAGATTGGCATACACCGAGTTGTCAGGCTGCTCGACGTGAACCCATTGTTCTATCAAGACTTGAAGAATTTTGCTGTTATCTATTCGACGATCAATGCCATTTTGGTTATTAGGAACGCCAAATCCAGGTTCACAAAAACGACGATCAACTTCTACAAAAGTGTGGGGGTGCGAAACTCTTCTTTTCGAAACCGTACGCGGTAGGTACTCTTCAACGACAGCATTATAATTTCCGTCGCAGAAACCATAAACATAATGCATGTCGGCGCATTCGGCGTTTGTAAAAGTTCCGGGCATCTTTGTACACAATTAACTTCACTATTGACGTCACAAACAATAATGAAATTTATTTTAACTTAAGACAGTTTCTGCTAGGAAATGTTTTGTCTCCAAGGCGTGGGAATATTGTGAAATATCTCAAAAACTAAACGACATATCAAAAAAGTTCAAGAACAAAAAAAGTTAGTAACAGGACGGAACGTATCGGAAAATAATAATAATTTATGCAGTGGCGTGCGACAAAAAAGTTTTACAAAGTTCCGTGCAGTTGACACCCACAAAAACAACACCCTGTATAGTAATTAATCTAAATTTTTCACACGTATCAGCTACGTTGTCCTTAGCATTTAACCAAACACCTGTGTAATTTGATTCCCTGGCTTACGAGCAATGAAATAAAAACCAAAAAATAATTAAAATTTTGACGCTATTTTACTCTAACCGGAAGCAAAGTCCTGGGCCAAAGAGGTAAGTTTTTCCATGATATTCATTGCAAGTGAATGGAAAGCTTCTTCAGTTAATGGAGAACCAATACGAAATAATAATTGTGAATGGTGGTAACATGTGTACCAGGAATAAGAGATTTTTCTAAAATTGTTAAGGCTTTTTTCCTTAGTTAAATTCTTCCAAAAATTTAATTCACACTTGGAGAAGTTTAGAAAGAATCTAATATTTAAATGCATGTGAAATGGTATCTAAATCACGAAGAATTTTTTTCACAGGAACTTCCTAAAGTGCCGTCTACAAGATAACATACATTGAATTTTGAAGAGAGTTTCATGATGGTAGGGTGGATTGGCAAACTAAATATAGCTGAACCGAGGGGATCTTCTTGCTGACAGCCTACAAAAGACTCAATTAAATGTTGATTATACATTAATTTTGATGGTAAGAAATAACACTGACAAACGTATGGGTAAAGCTGTAGAATAATTTCTTTTGCATATTCAAGCGTTATATCGTGTTGTACAGAGTTAAATACGTTCTTTACGTCAATCTCTAGTAACACTTCTGCTGAACTGTTCTTGGGAATGTAAGTTCTGACTGCATGAACAGCGGCCTCACAACCACTTTTCACTCCTACACCGATTTGGAAAGACATTATATAATTTGATAGAATATCAGAAGAGAGGTGACCTCCAAGTTTCGAGACGGCCGGCGAAATGTGCAACCTATAGCGATGGGACAAAATGCTACCATCTTTCTTAGATAAAGCAATTTAATTTCCTCCATATAAAAAAAAGTCACTTTGTTATTTACTTTTCCAAATAACATGAAATTGCATAAATTGGTGATTTGGGACAATAATTCTTGCTCTGCTTCACCAGCTGATTTTCCAATTAAAACCTTGAGGTGTTTTGCTCTTCAACTATCAAAACCAGCAGCATTGGAAAATGGCATAATTTCTCTGTAACCGTCTTTTTTTATTAAAACTAAGAACTAAATCTTGATTAATTGGAGGTGAATGATGATGAATAATACGAGAAAGAGTTGGATGTTTTCCTCTTCAGCTGTTGTACTGCACTCTAGTTTTTAACTGTAAATTTATGTTCTGATGTGACTTATGTTTATCTATAGTTTTCATAATTAACACAGGCGTTTTAAATTCAGAGGTGTTTTCTTTTACTTTGCATGTTAAGCACTTATCTTTTATGGCTTGCTGAACCAAATTGAAATAAGATTGATTGTGTTTGTTATTAGATTTCTCACAAAAATGATGCTTGATTTATATAGTTTATGCTTCATCAAAGGACGATCACAATGGAAATAAGAAATTATGTTATCTAGAAAACTGTATTTTTAAATTAAATTATATTTCAGGACTTAATGCCAGATGTGATATATATTTTTTATTTCAAAATCAATAACAACGATCAAATATAACAGTAACTATGTATAATATAAAAATATACTATATGTAATTCTAACAACAACTAAAATGAATTTAAGCGAAATAATTTTATAGCTGATTTTGGAGAAATATGTAAAATGCGAAAGAAAAATAATAAAAAATGTCCCCATGCTGCAAAACTGTTGTAAGAAATGCAAGGTTTAATGATTAAAACTAATTTTGTAGCTACACCTATTCTTGCTCCTCTTGATATACGCTTCAAACCATCTACACTGGATTTTAGTTCCGAAATTTTTTCTTGGAAATCTGCAGTTGGGTCTACTTCCATCTTATCGACACTTACTCCTGGGCGATAGCCAGACATATGCATTTTAAGACCAGTTTAATTTTTACAATGGGTAGAATTCTCATACAATCGACAAATGGCATTTCCAAAAGAATTAGGGGCGTTTTCTTTATAACAAGTTTTCTTCAAAATTTGAGTCGGTGTGGCACCTTATCATTTGAGGGTTTAAAGACGTAATTTCGCTTTTCATGGATATTTAAACCACCTATATCTTTAAATTTTTTTGGACAAATAAATGGCATTTCGGTAAACTTCATCTTCTTTTACACTTCCACCATCTAGTACATCTTGAGTAAAAATCTTCCATTTCGCTGTGATTTGTCTCATTCTACCATCCTAAAAGGGAACTAGGTATTTATTTGTTTGAAATATTTTTCCAATAAAATTCTTTTTATACCTAAAATTGTATATTGTGTCCATTTGTATAAAAGCCAAAACATTAAACAATCATGCATGTTTGTGCAAATCAAGTAATATAGTAAAGACGACATGGCACATAATAATAAATAAATGTAACACTATACATACAATATACCTAACACTAAATATAAACGGAACAAGAACTAATAATCCAATCACTAAAACCAGAAATACATTATCTTCCCTGAAATGCATAACGCCCAGATAATTCTATATTTGCATATGAACTTCCCGAAGTTGCCGATTGGTGGCCATACGTGTTACATTGTTATAATATTTTAGTTTCCTGTTATTTTCACACCTAACCTAATACTCAATTTAAAATTAAAGATTAATTCAAACAAACTGAATAGTATATCCTAGTAATATTTATACAAATGAAATATTAAAAACTTTAAAAAAATTGCTTTATTCCGTTTATTCCGTGATATTCAAACAATGACGAAACCAGAAAGCCAATGCATAATACCATCTATCGGTGACTGAAGGAAACACTAACCCGTATAGAGAATCCTACTGCTTGTATCTATGGGGCGCTATACATTCCGGGAGATGATGTATTTCTGCTAAAACCAATACATCTATTGATTATTTTACAAATACGCCAACAAAGTTACTAAGTACTATACCACAAAACGATAACTAATGAAATACAAAATTATCAACTCAGAAATTAGAGCCATAATTTGTAAACTAAAAAATACCAGTGCGGCTGGATGTGACGACATTTCCAATACCGTCATCAAACATAACATGGAATTATTATCAACGCCTCTGTCACATTTGATAAATTGTGGTTTTAGTAGTGGATAAAGGATAAATGACCTCCGTTAATAACTATCGTCCTATATCTGTACTTCCGTTTTTATCAAAATTTTTTGAATATGTTCTGAAAAAACGACTCATAACTTTTTTTTTAAATACGGGGTTTCGAACAAATTTATCCACACTTACAGCCCTAACTAATAGTGACCTTTTGATCTTGCTTTCAAAATTAGAATATTATGCTATTGGAGGAAACATGTTATCACTTTTACGATCCTACCTCTTCAGGCAACAACAAGTAGTACAGGTTTCCTATGTAAATGACTCAAGTTACATTAAACATATATATTCATCACCATCTATATACACCATGGAGTTCCACAAGGATCTATTCTAGGTCCATTACTATTTACGATATATTTAAATTATCATAATGTATGCAAATGGCATCAATGTTAACATTAAAGAAAATTCTATAAGTCAACCTACATTAAACATTGAACGTATGATTAGTACGCTGGATAGTTTACGGCAAATTGTCCTAAAATTAATTTTGAAAAAACGTATCTTTTACCATGCCAGGCAGATAAAGATTACGAAATACTAATAAATTAGATTATGGAATCGGTAAAATTTATTGGCTTGAAAGTAGACAAAAACTTGAAACATCATATTGATACAATTTTACAAAAACTTAACAAAGCTATATTTTGTATTAGACGCTTAGAACCAATATGGGTGGTAAATACACTTTAGTTGTGCTTTTTGAGTCATTTCTTACGGTTTGGTAATTTGGGAAAACTGTTCAAAATTAAACTTCAGAAAACGGCAATCAGAACTATATTTGGACTAAAAATACAGATTCCTGTAGACAGATAATTGTAAAGCAAAAAATCATGACGGTATTTAATTTGTACATTTTTCTATGTTGTTTGTAAACATTCATAATTTAACAAACGCTGTATTATGACTTACTAATATGAAGGACATCTGAAGTTAGCAATATTTTGTATTCTCTGTCTTGATTATCGTGACTGGCGCTTGGACCAGACCATTATATGTCGTCGTGCAATGGATGTGCTGTTATATTTTATTTTCTAATTTACCGTCTATAATGTTTACACACTTAATCAATATTATTAAGTATGAAGGTGGGTAGGGGTTGGCATGTTTAGGTTTTAGTGGTTTTCCTAAACCTTGAAACTTATGCTTTGCCAAGACGAACCAATTACAACACTATACAGGTACTATACCATACATAACACTTAAATCACAATACAATATTAAAATTCTTTAGATTGTCCAGACAGTGAAGGCAAGTCTGGACCCTTGCTCTTTTGAAGAAAGGGATCGAAAGCAAACCTCTTGGGTCTGTTAAAAGACAACGTTTCGCTACCGCAGTGGGAGCTTTACCAGGCTACTTGAATAATAAAAAGACAAAACATACAATTGTTACATGTCACAAACAAGGTAAAAACAGTAATACATATATAAATTAAAAAGAAAAGACATACTAATGACCACTTAAAAAGTTATCGCATAAAAAACAATTGAATCTAAAGACAGATTAAGTCAGATACATATAAAATGATTAAAGATACTCGCATGCCTGGATTAGATGAGTTACGAAGATTTCAAAAAATTAGGGAAGATACACTGATTACATGAGAATGAATAACCCATAAGATAGCAAATACTCATTAAAAACGCTAAAATAATGGGAAAAATGTTTAATTGAGAAAACATTAGAAACTAAACCAAACGTACAGAATTTACAACTTCAATGATATCTATGTGCAAAATGTATTGGGATGATGACCATAATGATGAAAAAGATATTTGACAAAATTCAACCGTCGAGAGAAATTTATGAAAATACAAAAATAATGAAAATTTGTTTTGAATCAAAAATTACTATTTGAAAAATGATCTTTAATGAATAAGGTAGATGTAGAGTAATTAATTAGGTTTAAATAATAACATGCAGCATAGAATAAATATTCACTCACTCACTCTGTTGGGTATTGAGGTAGATTTAACAGTTTATGTTCTTATGCAAGCAATAGCATAGGATGCTGCTGCCTGTCAGGTAGGCCAGAGTGCCACTTACGTGCAGTATGCTCATTGCATTGAGAAAAGATCTGGGGTTCTTCTCGTGGAAATGGAAATCCGCTCTCCACGGTACTTAATTTCAGCCTGAAAAGGTAGAAATTTATCCATTTTAACAAGCACGTCTCGTGCGGTCACCATTTCAGAGGACCTTAAATAGTTTCAAATGCGTTTGAGGTTCTTTACACCTCGAGTTATGAATGTAACGAAGGAGGTAGGCAATGTGGCGAGTTCCCTTGTCCAGCGATTCGTACCTCTCAGGATGGGCCATGTTCTCGATGAATGAAATTGGAAGGAAGCTGGCCGCGCAAAAGAAAACCTATCTGGTTGTCCAATGAAGCTACATGTAGCCAGTGGCACTCAGAGGTTAAGTCTTTGTCCAGTGCAAGGCTATAGTGGAATCAAACCACAAAATGAATTTATTACTATTAATTAACAGGAATTGTTTAACCTTGCTAAAAAGAAGGTCCAGAGGAGGACGCTACAAAGCTCAAAACGTAATAGTGATATGGAACTGACTGACAGGCTACACTAGCACAATAGCATAGTAATTTTGGCATACAAGATAACTGGACCCAACTGGCTGAGAGGGTTAAGTAATTGTGCTATTTGGAATAACATTGAGCGCTTTGTGACAGTTCAATTCTGACTGATTAATATTTACGCTATAAAATATGCTATCTTCCCTTGCCAAGTTCTTAACAGCAATGTCGGGATTGAGTGACATGTCGGTAAGGTGGGATGCTCGTTGCATCTATGCAAAAGAGAAGAGTCATTAGATGCCCATTTTTTTCATTTTAAAGCAACCTCTTTTCAAATTGGTTGAAGTTTTTGCGGCTCGTTTGCGAACTATTGTGGTCTAGATTCGAGTCTAATGGCGTCGTTGATTGGAATTTCTTCCTAACGTTTCACTAACGCGGGTGGTCACTTTTTCAGTGGTCCTTCTATCTCCAATGTTGGACTGATGAGGTCGGCAGCGCAGGTTATATTTACACAGATTTAATAGAGCACGGATTGCATTGAGATGGTCAGAACCGGTTTTTTGTAAAGTGTACCGCTTGGCTGTTTTTTAGGATTAGATTCCAGATCTGGTTGACTCTCAAAAGTTAAAGTTTTCCGAGAAGGTTGAACATAATCCTTTTCTTGTTCGGCAAGAAATGTGGTTTCAACACGATGGTGCTCCACCTCACTACGGTAGACAAGTACGTGAATGGTTGAATAAACATTATCCTAAACGATGAATTAGTCGGGGAGGTTTTATTGCTTCAGACCGAAACCCTTTGAATTTTTTTCTTTGGGGCCATTAAAAGCAACTTGTTTATAATGTCGAAATTAATAAACGTGACTAAATAACAAATGGGTTTAACGAAATTCGGCAAGATGTTGCAACAAAGCGCGGCTTTGCGACTTAATGGTGCGCAGGTGTCATGCTTGCATTCGAGCTTAAGGGGACATTTTGAACAACTGTTATAGATAATATTTTTTCTTTCATAGTCATTTATTTTTTTGTTATCTATTTTTTAAAGTTGTACTTTACTTTCTAATGAACTATAATTTAAACCTGATGTAGTTCAATTAATAAGCAAAATACGAACTATCTTCATACAACATTTTTTTTCTTAAAAAGACTTTCCGAACACGATGTCAAAATTTTGTACAGATATGATAAATCACCCGGCGAATATTTAAATCTTAAGATAATAACACTATTCTGGACTTCCATTGTCTATATTTTATTTTAATAAAATAAACACAACGTTTCAATTGCTATTGAATCTGCAATCGTCTTCAGGTGAATACTAACAAACTTAAACACTACTGTAACTTATATACTAATACAAAGTTAGTGAAGCGATCAAGTGTACAAAGTTAATGAAAGGGGACGTTACCGTAAACTAAGATTAGTCAGGCGTCTAATTAGGGTTTCCACACATTGTTAATCTCTACGCTGGGTTGACTAAAGACATTCTTGTTGTTTTCGATAAACGCTGCTTCTTTAAATTTTCTCTTGTACCAGTGCTCTTCTCGGTGTATAATTCTTGCCTCCGACCATTTCATTTTGTGATGTTTTTCCCAGGAGTGTTGGGCAATGCCGGATTTCAAAGTCTCTCCTCTCTGCGTATGGGTTTTATGTTCCTTCAACCTGATATCTAAGGGTCTTTTAGTTTCCCTACGTATGACTGGCCGCATTCACATGGGACTTCGTAGATGCAATTCTTGGAGTCACGACTGTTGTCTGGTCTAGTTTTGGAGATCATGCTACCAATAGTTCTTGATGATCTGAATACCGTGTTAATGTCATAATTTCTTCCTATTCGTTTTATTTTCTCAGATAATCCTTTGACATATGGAATGCTGAGTAGTGTTTTGGGTTTCTCTTCGGTCATGGCTGGTTGGTTCTTAGAGAGTTGTAGAAAGTTTCTACCACTCGTTTTCGGTAACCATTTTGTTTAAGGTCTCTTCTGATGTTCTTGATTTCATCTTGTAGTCCTACCTTTGTATTACATAGTCTGTGAGCTCTGTCGACTAAAGATTTAATAATCCCTTTCTTTGTTGTTCCACTGTGATTGGAGTCGTAATTCAGATATTGGCCGGTATGAGTTGGCTTTCTGTAAACTGATGTCACAATATCCTCATTGTTTCTTTTTGCGAGGACGCCCAAGAATGGTATTCCCAAGGTGAGTATTCCCTTTCTCTCTCCATGGTGAATTTGATGGATGGCTTAATGTTATTCAGGTAGTGTAGAAAAAGGTCTAGCTGACGGTCGCTATGGTTTCAAATTATAAACGTATCGTCTACATATCTGAGCCATAATTTTGGTTTAAATCTCGCTTTTTCCAGTGCTTGGACCTCGAACCAGTTCATGTAGATGTTGGCAATTACAGGTAAGAGAGACAAACCCATAGGAAGACCGTCGTCTTGTGCAAAGAATTCGTCCTTTAATTGGAAATATGAGTTCCTAAGGCAGCATTGTAGAAGTTCCATTATCCCCTCAAACGGTAGCAAAGGTTTATTATGTAATTCCTTGTCCTCTAGTAACTTCTTCTGAATAATTTCTAAAGATTCTTCAACCGGAACATTAGTGTAAAGGCTTTCTACATCGAAGCTGACAAAACGATCTCGTTTTTGTAGCTCTATAGACCCAAGAATCTCTACGAATTGACAAACGATAGGCTGCCATCTTGAAGTGGTCGTAGAATTGGAAGTAAGAACTTGGCTAGTTGGTATGGGGTCCATAACGAGAGCTAGTTATTGGTCGAAGCGGCATGTTGTCTTTATGTATCTTTAGTAATCCATTTAATGCGGTGGTTTGCTGTGGTGTGGCGTAAGAGTTGTCCTTGTACCCGAAGGAAGGTATTCTTCGTATTTTTTCAATATCTGGTAGACTTTCCTCTCCAGGCTGGAAGTGGTATCTTTCTTCAAGCGTCGGTAGTTCCTTTGTCGTAGAATCTCGTCTGTTTTTTGGTCGTTTGTATGGGAATCCATGATTACAGTTGCTTTTCCTTTGTCAGCTGGCAGGATTTTAATGGATTTATTCTTCTGTGGTTCTTTAAGGACCGATATCTCCCGTTTTGTTATGTTGCTTTGTTCTTTCCTTTTCTTCTCCAGTACACTTCGGACTTTCCACTTGAACTTCTCTGCTTGTACCGGTTCTAACTTTGCGGTCTCCACAGCACTCAGGATGTCCAGAATAGGAACTTCTTTGCAAGTAACAGCAAAATTAAGTTCTTTTTCCAAAAGTGAAGTCTCCGTGATTGATCATGGATGTGAGGAAATGTTGACAATGGTTCTCTTCGGTACTTTCTCAGTATTGGTTGGTTCTTGTTGGTTTCGAGTTAGATTTGACCATTTTCTGTTGTGAGCAAGTTGTTGTGTTCCTCAAATCTTGTCACAGACGGTGTCAATCTTTCGGAGTATCGGTGCTAAATCTTCTTCCGAGATGATTACTTTTATTTCTTTGAACTTCAGTGTAGCGTCTTGGATTAGTGTGCCCTTCTTCCAACGATAATAGTTGATTTACGATCTAATCAGAATCAGGCTAGCTCTTTCAACAATCTTGCGTGCTCTTTCATCAGACCAGACAACAGTCGTGACTCGTCTACGAAGTTCCATGTGAATGCGGCCAGTCATACGTAGGGGAAACTAAAAGACCCTTAGATATCAGGTTGAAGAAACATAAAACCCATACGCAGAAAGGAGAGACTTTGAAATCCGGCATTGCCCAACATTCCTGGGAAAAACATCACAAAATGAAATGGTCGGATGCAAGAATTATACACCGAGAAGAGCACTGGTACAAGAAAAAATTTAAAGAAGCAACATTTATTAGAAAACAACAAGAATTTCTTTAGTCAACCCAGCGTAGAGATTAACAATGTGTGAAAACCCTTAATTGGACGCCTGACTAATCTTAGTCTACGGTAACGTTCCCTTTCATTATCTTTGTACAATTGATCGCTTCACTAACTTTGTGTTAGTATATAAGTTACAGTAGTCTTTAAGTTTGTTAATATTCACCTGAAGACGATTGCAGATTCAATAGCAATTGAAACGTTGTGTTTATTCTATTAAAGTAAAATATAGACAATGGAAGTCCAGAATAGTGTTATTATTTCAAACATAACATTGTCTAAACCATTTAAATCTTCAAAAAAAAAGCAAGTCACATTCTGAAAATTTTTAAAAATCTTTTGATTTACTTAATCTTTAAGAATCTATCACAACAATTTATTTTGTTTGTCAAAATGTATTGAATTTGGAAACTAAATATTGGAACGCGGTTGTTGAAAGGATTTTTTACACTATCCAATTTCTGTCTCAACAAAACTTAGCATTTCGCGATAGTAAAAATAAATTATTCAAAAAAAGTAACCGAAACTTTCTAAAATGCATAGAAAAGGGTTAAGAAATTTTTTATTAACAACACTACAACAAAATAGTTTAAGTATTAATGATTTACGCGGACTAGGTTACGATAATGGAGCAAATATGCGAGGAAAACGTAATGGTTTGCAAAAAATTATTCTTGATATAGATTCAAGAGCATTTTTTGTTCCTTATTATAATCATAGTTTAAATTTAATTGTGAACAATGCTGTAAAATGTAATATTTTGATTTTAATTTTTTTTTTCAAGAGTCCAAGAAACTTATAATTTTTTATTCGTATGGTACATTGCATAATGATGTAGGTAAGTGTTATGTATGGTGGCCCAGAAGGTCAGTATAAAACTGTATGGTGTGGTGACGAAACCATGTGCAATTGTGAATTGGTTCGTCTTGGCAAACAATTTGCTTCAAGGTGCCAATCTTTACCCGCCTTAGTATTCATATGTAATAATATTAATTAAGATTGTAAACATTATAGAAGGTAAATAAGAACATAAAATACAACAGCACAGCCGTTGCATGACGACATATAATGGACCGGTCCAAGGCCACTCACGACAATGACGAAAAAAAATTTGTAGGTTAAAGAAATATCTAACAAAATAATGGAGAAACAAATAATCAGGACAGAGAATACAAAATATTTTCTTAACTTCAGAAGTGCTTCAGATTAATAAGCCATAATACAGCTTCGTCCGTTAAATTATGAATGTTTACTAACCGTCCTTTAAACATTCCTAATTGACAGTCCTCCACAATATGTGCAACGGTCTCTGGTTCGTTTCTACAGTCACAATTTGGATTAGAAATCGCACCCCATTTAAACAACATAAAGTTGCATTTGAATTTCCTGTTCTTATGCGATCTTCTTTTTGACCAAATTTTTCTTTTTTGATCAAAGCCCGGGACTTACTATCGTTGGATCATCAATGAGATGTTTATTGAAAACATCAACTCCAGACCTTAATTTTTTCCACTCTTCAACTTAAGAAAAAGCCATAGTTAAGTAGTCTTGCAACCATACATGACTCCCAGATTTAAGTCTTTTAGCTCGAGGAGTCTCAATATTATTCCAAATTGGTAAGTTTTTGTTATCCCATTCGCGTTTTAACGCAAGCTTTTGTTGAATGTTCGATGGAGTAATATTACAAAGAACAGGAAACCAATCGGTATACTTAATGGTTCCACTAATTATATGCATAGTGCAATTCAACTGGATATCTATTTTTTTCGTATGATAACTGGTCAACCAGACAGAAGCACAGTATTCTGCTGTAGAATAAACTAATGCCAATGCAGCTGTACGAAGTGTTTTTGCATCTGCTCCCCAATGTTGTTCCAGGTAATTTTTTGATTTCATTTTTTGTTTGACTTTATATTTAGTACACTTTAACAGATAAAGAAAGAAATGTACGCGATATAAATGGTCTTGAACGATTAGAAGAATTAGAGTATTTACAGAATTTTTGCTTGGAGATTATGTCATCTCCAAATCAGAGAAAAAATTATATTGGTAAAAACAATATAAATCAAGCATTTCGAAACACTACTATAGCACTACGTATTTTGTTAACTATGCCTATTTCTGTAGCTGCTACCGAAAGATCTTTTCCAAAACTGAAACTCTTTAAAAACTATCTAAGATCATCAAAACATCTTCAAAATTTGACTGTTATTTCTATTGAATCCAATTTATTAAGGGTGGGCATAAAGTGAATTGTAAAAGTTTTATATTAAAATTTTAGTCAACCAAGTCAATATTTAAGCCTTTTTTTTTTAGAAATAACTAAAAGTTCTGTCGATAGCAAGTTTGAAATTTTTACATTAAAACTGTTACACAAAGCGGAAGATTTTGATTAAAAACTGCTTTGCCAAACGCACTTTATGACAAAAATCTGGTAGTCGCAATTTTTCAAATAAAGGTTTTACAATTTTTATTAACCACTGTACAGGACCTTCTTTTTTGGCATGCTAAATAATGATATTAGTTTTATAATACTGACGAAGAATAAAGGAGAGGAAGAAAAATAGAAGTAGAGAGAAACAAAGGGATACAAACGAAAGTATAGAGAGATACAACGAAAAGATGGAAGAGGAGCATGAATAGGATAAAGAAATAGAAGAAGAATAAACAAAATAGTAAGATGTAGAATAAAAGCAAAAGAAACTGCAAAAACAAATGTATGATGGAATCGAGAGTGTTAGAGAACGAAAAGAAAGATTACAAGAGAGAAAGAAGAAATGAAAAAGGAATAAGTAAATAAAGAACAGTATAAAAATATTTAAAATGAATTCATAAAATTATGTAAAAAGAATAAAAAATGATTTTGAAAATAGAAAGTAAAGGACAAGCGTGGGAAAAATAAAATGTACAAAAGTGAAACAAGAAGAAGAAAATGGGAGGAGCATTGTAAAAGTTATTATAAAGAAATGAAGGAAGACCTAGAGAAAATCGGACAATTAGCGATCAAAATACGTAGTTACGTTGAATATCTGCGTCATCTCCGTTTTAAGTCACATAGAATTTTGTTATTTTAGTTTTTTTTAATATTTTTTGATGATAACGATAATGTGCGTTGGTACTTTTCAAAACAAACGGCGCGGGCGGGTCGTTTTCAAACAAAATAATAAGTTTATTAGCAAATTTTTTATCTATATTTAAATTTTCAACAAAAAATAAACTTATCAGCTTATTCCTAATAAAAATAAATATTAAATTATTATCTTTTTCACAATTTTTTGGAGTTTCTAACAAACTTCAATAACTATGTAATTAATAAAAAATAAAACTATGTCGTTGGCCATAGTTTTATTTTTTTATTAATTATTTACCTACAACCAGTACTAAATGGATCCGAACATCGTTTATCTCTTCAATAACTATATGTTTTCTTGATCTTCTACGAACCGAACAGGATAAAGTTTTTCTGATAGAATTCCTATTTTTGAGAACTTAGGAATAAAAATTCGAATTGATGAATAAAATTAAATTGTAATATTTCATGCAACGCCAAATATGACTATTAAAATATTGTACAGCACGACCCGCACTAACTGACAGCGATACTTGGTATCATTCAACCGGAAAAAAATCTTTCGTTCGTAAACATTTTTGTTGATGAAATTTGTAAAATACATTTGTTGAATAATATAACAATAGATGAGTAATCCTCTTGACAGGAAAGAGCCTTTTACCCTATCAGGTATGTCTACTTACCTACAGGTAATAATCATAAAACGAGACTATAATATTTTAAAGTAATGCAACGTATTTAACACAAAATTAAAATACTATTTAGGGATAGTAGAGCTTTAAGTTGTAGGTCTAAATACTGTCGACTAAAATTTCCATTTTGCTTGAAAAAAGGCGCGCAAAGTGCTCTTAATAATTAATGTTTTTTTATTTAATATCTGTGTATAATATTTTAATGTATTATTTACCTGTATTTTTTATAATTATTGTTGCTATTATTGCAATTTAAAGTAATATGTACCTACTCAATAAAAATGTTTCTTGAAATGTCTACTGTTTATTTCTTAGTAATAAAATATACCCATACAATTTACTCAATATTTGCAACTTATCTGCAAAATTTTAAAAATCATATTCTTTTGATTTGTGAAACATTTTGATGGAAATATGGCAGGGCACATAGGGTGCTCTTTTTAATAAATAATCCATATTTGCCCATCCTTTGCATTGTCTCCACAGGGCTACATTGGAAGGTAATGAATTTCTTGATTTAGCAATCATTAAAACTTACAGCAATATTCAATACTTTATTTAAAAAGTTTGAGTACATTTAGTATGTGTTTTGGAATGTATGAATAATATTCCGTGCTACACGTTACGGTAATCACAGTTGTTTAAGTTGTGACGTTGCATTTGTCAAAACTTTATAGTTGTTAAGACAATTGCCGACGTGTGTAAGTAAACACTCGATTATCATTGTTTTTTTTACAACAAATTAAATTAATTATCAAGTAGTTTTTACTAATTTCATTTTAATTTAATGTTTGGGGATCAAATTTTATGTAAAATGGGAATTGTAACAAACTTTGTTCTAGAATTTCAACCACCAAAAGAGACGTCCGCAATGCCACCCTCTACTGCCAAAATTAGTTTAAAAGACAAAGTAGAAGATGGAGAAATCGATCTTAGCATGTCAGACTTGCAGGATGTTCCAGTGAAAGAAATTGTAAGCACTTCGTTATTGTCAAAAATTACTAAGTAGAATATTATCTTTCAGGCTGCAATTAAAAAAGCTCACAGTCTCGATTTATCCAACAATCACATATCGACTTTGCCTGTAAGTTTACCGCCTAAATAATTTCACTTATTATTAGATGATTCAACTTTTAGCGAAACTTCACAATTCTTGTTAATTTAACTAAGTTAGATCTTAGCAAAAACCAGTTGACTGAGTTACCTGACAATTTTGGTGAATTAATTAAGTTGAAGCATTTAGATTTGTACAAAAATCAACTTCAGCATTTACCGATTAGCTTTAGCAAATTGAAAGCACTGAGGTGGTTGGACTTGAAAGATAATCCATTAATGCCGGCTATCTTAAATATAGCCGGACCTTGCTTGGAAACAAAACAATGCCAAGAATGTGCCAAAAATATTGTAGCATTTTATACTAAATTAGATAATAAAGTGCAATATGAAAAGGGCGTGAGGGAAGAGCAGCGACAAAAAGCTTTACAAGAAAATTTAGAAAAAGCTAAACTGGAAAAAAAGAAGAAGGTTAAAAAGAAAAGGGCAGTTCTGCTAAAGGGGGCACGGATAAAGCTGTAGATACTGAAAGCATCCGATGGTAGTAGAGTCACTAACGTTAGTACTAAGAAAAGTTACACGAAATTGCAAAACAACCAAAGTTTTCTCTACTTAGGTGTATTAAGTTAATGTTTGTGGCCTTCTTTCTATTACTTTTTGTACTGTTTTTGTTGACATCCGCTAAACTTGAGTGTCTCAACGTTGTTGAGGTCAAAGTTGCTGAAATGTGGACTCTGGGCTTGACTAAATTACCGAATCAATTGCAAGGTGTAGGTTTAGCTTTAGGTGAAAATGTAAAATTGCTGCATGACTATACTGGAAATGGGGTAGTAATTGCTATCGACTATTTAAAACAAATTAATAGTGTAAATATAATCGTGACAGAATTCACGCAGGTTTTAAAAAATGCTACGTCGACGGCGTCGAATATTTATTCAAAAGTTTTTGGGGAATAAAAAGATTCTTTGCAAATAAGCTCTCTGATTTTATGGTGCAATTGTTGAGCTTAATTAGTAAAAGTTTTGTACTTGTTTTGGTAAGTTTTATATTTTATTTGTGTTGTGGATTTTGTAAATCGAGAACAAAATAAATATTTTTTTTACATTGTTTATTACTAAAATTTGAACGTGAATTCAAAGTACGTGACAAATGTGTATGCGTACATCTTTCATAAATGTGCGCATGCGTACCCTGTGACGTTAGTGCACCTCGATTTAAATGGCGCATGACTCGTCCATTTGCAGTGTAAAGGTTAATCTACAGCGTTGACTGAACAAACGATTTAGTAAATGTATTTCTGATCTTATAAACTGCAAGACTAGTTTAATATATGTCTATGTGGAGGAGCTGATAATTTTGGGCGGATTTAAATAATCTAAATTCGTATTAGCTACGATTGTTTGATGGGCGTAATCATTCAGTAACGCCGTGGTGCATACAAGATTTTATTTTTCACTTTTGTATTCTTAAAACAAATAGAATTGGCATCTTTGGGCGCACCGCTTACCTAGGCAAATACCTATAATAACTGGTAGCCATGGAACAAATTGTTTATTAATTGTCAAATTTGGCATTGAATTGCAATTATGAATGCCCTACCAGAATTTGTATAAAAACTGCTCAAAAAGCTACGAAAAGTTTGCTACCCGTTAAATCGAAAGCAAAATATGAAAAAGAGTACTTAATTCTTTGTATGTACCTGTAGTATATGTGTGTAACAGTTCATAATTCCCGCGTACCGGACGACAAGCAGCGCCACCACGAAATGACGCCAACGGAAGAGAGGCACTGAGTAGTAAACCACGATCATGACAACAACGATCAATGAGCATTGTAATGTAACGCTAAAGTTAATGTAAATGTAATAAACAAATATTGAGAAATAGTGTTGTGTTCTCAAACCTTACATGTACCTACGTTGATTGAAATATTGGTACCAATATTTCAATCAACGGCAACGGCGGATCTACCATAAGGCTTATGAGGCTTAAGCCTCAGGCCCCGAGCACAGAGGGCCCTAGTTTTGTAAATTACATTGGGTTAATGATAGTTAAAGTACAAAATGTACAAAAGAAAACAGCGAAGGAAAAGATAACTATTATGCATTGTTTCCGGATTAAGTCGAGGATTAAGCACTTAAAATATTTTCGAAGAAGGTAGGTAGGTAGGTAGGTAAAACAACTGTTTTCTCAAAATATCGGCGCCTTTTAATCCCTTCAAAGTTGTGGATTGTATTCTAAAATATTTATTACTCAAAATATATTTACAAAATAATTATTTAAGTTATTTAAGAAGGAAGGTTTCTTTCGGTCCATTAGCTTTACAACGTTGTTTCCTCGAATTAGCATAACCTATAACTATTCTTATGTTACTGATGCCGCCACATCGAACTTTAGGTAGGAGTTTTTCCATGTTTGCAGTAAAAAGCAAATTAACTCAGTATTTTTAATTAGTGGTTACAGTTTATGTTTGACTTCGGATTTCAAGCGGGCGCGGACGTTCAGATTCTGACATTCAGTTATAAAAACATAGTTGCTCCTAGTGATAGTGCCGGAAATAAGTGACTGAAAATCACAGGTCGCGATTTCACACCGCACCACTATTTTTAATATTAATAATTATATATACGAGCATATCAAGTTTGTTTAGTGCATATTTGGAATTTTAAAGTGGCATTACTATCCTCGGCGGCTTCATGAATAATTGTTGTTGAATATTAGTTCGTGTTTCTACAATTAAAAATGTCTGAAAGAAAATATTTAAGCGGCCATCAAAAACGAAAACTAAAAGAAATAAAAGAGAAGGAAAAAATAAACTTCCTAAGTTGACAAATTTTTCCAAAGAAATAATAAACATGTAAGTGAAGTATCCAATGCTGAAAATTCTAGTCTAGCTATTAACGTACCTGGTAGCTGTAGTACTCAAATTCAAAGTGAATATTTGGAAAATATTATTGATCAAAATCAGGATGGTGCTACATATGATTTTACGAGTAATACCAAAATTGAACCCTCCAGTGACGCTAAGGAGATAGAGACGTTATTATTTTCAAAGTATGCAGACTTGGGAATGTGGCCCGATAATATCAATAATAGCTTCAGATCTCAATGTTTAGTGAAAGAAAGTATCTTTTTTCAATGTTTAAACTCAGAAAATGTTTACGCGGAATCTGAAGTAGCAGGAAAAATCAAAAAGATACTTTTCCAACGTTTATGTGAGTAAGACTTTAAAAATGGACAGAAAGTGAAGCGTTTTTGGCTGTGTTATTCGAAATCAAAAGGGAAAGTTTACTGTTTCGTTTGCAAATTATTTGCTCAAACCCTTTCAGTGTTTATCAGTGGGTTTTCCGATTGGAAAAATATCTTAAGGGCATTGGATTGCCATGAAGATTCCACAGATCACAAAAATCAACAATTACCTGGCTTACGAGAAAAAGTAACACATCTACTATAGATAAGAGGTTAGAAGAAGAACATAGAAAATCCGTAGAGTACTACTACCATGTTCTAAAAAGAGTTGTAGCGGTGTTAAAATTTTTATGTGAAAGAGGTTTAGCACTAAGAGGGCATGACGAACAGTGGGGTTCACCTCACAATGGAAACTTTATGGGGCTCGTGGAATTAATATCACAATTTGATCCATTCCTTCAAGAACATTTAAGGAAGTGTCAGTCTGAAAGCAGAAGTATTACTTACCTATCAAAAGTGTTTATGAAGAATTGATTCAAATAATGGGAAAACAAGTTCTTAGGACAATAGTTGATCAAATAAACAGTGATCACTGCAGGTATTTTGCGATAGTGGTGGATTCATCTCCAGATCTCTCACATGTTGATCAGTTGGCAATAATTGTAAGATATTGTTACCAAGGAAAACCTTGCGAAAGATTTTTAACATTCTTACCTATTAAAAACCACACTGCTTTTTTTTTGTTTAATAAAATTACCGACTTTTTAAGTGATATTGGTCTGGAACTAAAAAATATTCGAGGACAATCATATGATAATGCGTCAAATATGAGTGGTAAATATAGTGGACTTCAAGCTCGATTTAAAGAAGCGAACCAGTATGCCGATTTTGTACCGTGCGCAGCGCATTCTTTAAACTTGGTTGGTGTCGAGGCCGCGTCAATAATTCCTGAAGTTGTAAATTATTTTGGAATTTTGCAACAGTTGTACGTATTCTTTTCAGCTTCGCCTCATCGATGGGATATTTTAAAAATCATGCTACGCTTCAATATTCGCTAAAACACTATCTACTACAAGATGGTGTGCTCGGTATGAAAGTGTTAGAGCATTGAAGTATGGGTATAGTGATGTATTAAACACCCTCAAATATATCATGGAAGGAGATGAAAAATCTGACTGTAAACGAGAAGCAACAAACTTGTTTAAAGCATTGACCAAATTGGAAACTGTAATATTAACGATTAGCTGGGAAGAAATTTTGGAACGTTTTAACCAAGTCGCCAAAAACTTCAATCGCCTGAGTTAGATATACATAATGGTTACAATTTAATTCTTTCGCTAAGTTTATATTTACAATCGTTTCGAGAAAATTGTCATAATAAACTTATTGAATATGAAATAAAAGCTAATGAAATAAGTACCGAAACACAAAAAGAATACAGTGACAAAAATAAACGTATTAAAACAAAAATATTTTCAAATGGTGAGACAGGACAGGAGATTTTGCGAGGCAGAGATAAATTTCGGGTTGACGTTTTAAACAAATTATTGGATTGTTTGATATCCGAATTAAATAAAAGAGGTGAAAGATATAAGGAAATTGACAATAAGTTTAAATTTTTGTTTGATATTGCAGATGATGCAGTGTCGTCCATTGATATTAATAGTGTTGAATTTGCAGTCCGATATTACAAGGAAGATCTGGATGACGCATTGTGCAAAGAATGTCAACAGTTTAAAGAATATTTAAAATTAACAGCTCCTAATCGTTCAAGCACTAAATTATCTCCAAGATTAATGTTGCAGTTAATTTTCGAAAATGACGTAGCGGATGTTTTTCCTAATCTGACCACAGTACTTAGGATTTTCTTGACAATACCTGCAACAAGTTGCGAAGCTGAAAGGGCGTTCTCTAAGATGACGTTCATAAAAAATAAGTACAGAACAACAATGGATGGAGAACGGTTTAAATATCTGTCACTATTGTCCATAGAAAGCGATATACTTAAAAGTTTATCTCTCGATGAAACATTAAAAGAATTCGCCGATTCAAAGAATAGAAAAAGTGCATATTTTAGAATGATTGAACATGTTTTCAGTAATAAAGATGATAATTTTTCAGTTGTATGTTTTTTATTCTTATTACTGTAACGGTGAATGTTCATTATTGTATTTGTATTTTATTCAAAATATATTTTATATTTATTTGTGAATTCTGTCAGGGACTTCTAATTTTATTTTAATGGGGCCCCATTTAAAGAAAAGCCTCAGGCCCCCAAAATAGTAGATCCGCCACTGATCAACGGTATGTATTACAAGTTGTATATAAAATCAATTTGATTATTTAATAGATCATCATTTAATATCAAACAATTTTTGAGGGCGTAATTAATTTATTACGCCCCGGTTGTTATGGAAATGTTTATATATCTCGTATCGTAGGGGTTATCATTCAATTATAGGAAACTGAAAAATAATAGTAAATTATTTACTAGGAGTTAAACAATATAATTGTTGACCTTAAAAGTGTTCTGGCGAGGCGTCAGCCGAGACAGCAAATTAAGCGAAACAATTATATTTTTTAACTCCGAGTGTAATATATTATTTTTTCTTCAAGCGTTTATTACTAGTTTTCATGTGTTATTTTCAAATTTTCGAGATTCTTGAGTGTTATAGTGACGTTTTATTCTCGGCGAATCAAGTTGGTACTTTACTGTTACCTTCTGTTACGTTCTTTACTAAATTTATTATACATGCGGCAACAGGGCGCGCGCAACCACCGGGATATGTGGTACCGGGTCGGAATGCGCATGATTATTAAGAAAACGATGGCGGAGCATGGGTTTTATGCTCGCAAGTGATAATTCGTTTAAAGGAAATAAATGTTAGTTTCATTGAAGTAAAAGCAGTTTTTATTAATCCCACGTACATACACAACAGTTGGCGACGAGGATAACGGAGAATTACAATCCAATTACATTTTTCTGAATCACATGCTTACATCACGCTCGTACATTCATCATGGCTAATACAAATACAAATACAACAAATTCACAAGGACGTGAAGGCAACGGAGCGGTAATGTTTCAGGTACAGTCTACGTTTACAATAGAAATGTTCGATAACTCGAAAACGAAATGGACACGATGGGTTAAGCGTCTGGAAGGCGCATTTCAAGTTTTAAAATTCCGAACGAGGTAAAATTACAATACCTACTACATTACATGGGTGCACAATCGTATGACACTTTATGCGACAAGTATGCACCAGAGATACCGGAGGAGAAGACCTACGAAGAAGTGGTTACAGCAATGGACCATTTTTACAATCCAGCACCATTAGAAATCGCAGAGATTTTTCGATTTCAAAAACGTACACAGGAAGAGGGTGAGTCTGTACAGGAATTCTTACTCGCATTACAGAAGCTGTCAATTAACTGTAAATTCGGAAGTTATTTAAAAGTGCTGTACGGAACCAATTTGTTTTGGATTAAGGTCACGACGCACGCAAGCAAGATTGTTGGAGACCCGAGACCTTGACCTAGATAAAGCAGTTGAAATTGCAAGCGGAATCGAAACTTCAGAGAAAGACAGCAACCAATTTAATTACAGTTCAAATACGCAAGTACATAAATTGCATGTTAGAAATAGAGGTAGTTTTAACACTAACATTAGTAGTAGCGAACACCTTTGCAAAGTCAATCTAAGCATGTTACAAATACTAATCCTAGCGATATCAATACAAAATCTAGTGCTAAAACGTCAACAACAAAAGCTTGTTTTCGTTGTGGTTCAATACAACATTTTGCAAATAATTGCCAAAAAAAGAATTTATTCTGCAATTTTTGCAAAACTACAGGGCATTTGCAAAAAGTTTGTATTAAATACAACAATGTAAATAGTGTTGAGGAAATATTTAGTATAAACAAACAATGTAAGCGAGATAAATTTATAACTACAATTAAAGTAAATGATATAAAGCTTACGTTTGAAATAGATACAGGTGCCGCAGTTACATTAATAAATGAAAAATCGTACAATCAAAATTTTTCAAATTTACATTTACAAAATACGGATATTAAATTAGCTACATATTGTAAAACGAAACTAGATGTGATAGGGATGCTTTCAGTACAAGTTGAATATAATCAAGTCATTTTACCATTACATTTATACGTTGTTAAAGGTGAAGTAATTTCATTAGTTGGACGTGAGTGAATACGTGCTCTAAAAATAAAATTACATGAAATTAATTCAGTTACGTATCAAAATGAATTACTACAATACTTACAAAATATAAAGATTCATTTGATAAACCAATTGGAAAAATAGTAGGCATGCAGGCTTCAATTTTTCTTAAACCAAATACAAATCCAGTTTTCATGAAAGCGCGTACAGTTCCTTTTGCTTTACGAAGCAAAGTGGAAGCAGAAATCGATTCGTTAGTTGCACAGGGGATTCTAGAAAAAGTAAATTTCTCAGATTGGGCTACTCCAGTAGTGCCGGTGGTTAAAGCTAATGGAGAAGTCCGACTCTGTGGTGATTTTAAAGTTACATTAAATCCGCGTATAAAGGTGGACGAGCACCCATTACCAACAACGGAAGATTTACTAGTACAAATGGCCGGTGGTACAAAATTTTCAAAAATTGATCTTACAAAAGCATACTTACAATTAGAGGTAAAGGACGAAATGAAACATTTACTTACATTAAATACACATAAAGGTTTATTTCGTTCTACTCGCCTTATGTTTGGTATTGCTAGTGCACCCGCCATATGGCAGCGTTTGATGGAACAGGTATTACAGGGAATTCCGGAGTTTCAGTTTTCTTAGACGACATCAAAATTACAGGACCTACAACTGCAATACATTTACAAAGACTTGACCAAGTTTTACAGAAACTAAAGGATCACAATTTAAAAATAAATTTTGACAAAAGCGAATTTTTACAAGACGAAATCGAATATTGCGGGTTCAAAATAAATAAAGACGGGATTACAAAATAAAAGATAAAGTAGATGCTATCGTTAAAGCACCTATTCCGGAGCATAAAACCCATGCTCCGCCATCGTTTTCTTAATAATCAAACACCTTCATAACATGACATAACCAAGATACCAACCTCTAAATAATTGTGAAAACAAAAAACTGTTGCGTTTAATGTTTAGAAAGTAAAAAGCCTTTTTAGCGCCTGCCAGTGGTTCAATAATAAACAGTTTTAATGTCGCTTGAAGAAAATAGTAGATTATTTTACTGCTGACGCCTCACCAGCAAACGTTTAAGCTCAACAATTACATTTTTTAACTCCAAGTGAAATATATTATTTTTCTTCAAGCGTTTATTGCTAGTTCATGTGTTATTATCAAGTTTTTGTGGTTCTCGACGAATCAAGTTGGTACTTTATTGTTACATTCATAATATGATATAACCGAGGTACCAACCACTAAATACTTAGTTGTGAAAACTAAAGAACAGTTGCTTTTAATGTTTAGACAGTAAAAAACGTTTTTAGCGTCTGCTAGTAGTTCAAAAATATGCCTTTTTATTGTCGCTTGAAGAAAATGATATTTATCGTTTGGTTTTATTTTCAATGTTAGGTATTTGTTCACCTATTTACACAAAAGTATAGATCAATCCGATATCAATTTGCTGTTGTAACCACAAATTCACATCAATTATAAACTTCTTCATAGAAAACAAACACTTTCTAAGGATGAAAATGGTGGTAATGTTCTTGATTCGTTCAATGTTAACAGAAAATCTACTCTCCTTTGTTATGAAAAATTTCCAATTAACTCGCTTAGTTTGGGGAACGATAAATCCCTCGCTAGTTTACTGGAACTAACATTTACAGGATAAATTATAACAGTAACATAACTCACGCAGGTATTAAAAATGGTATAGACATCGTCAAAAGTTTTTAGAATAAAGTCTCTGATTTTGTAATTTTTATACAGGGCGGCGCAAACTTCTGACATCGGAAGAAATCTTAATTAATAAAAAAGGTATACTTCCAAATTTTGTCACATTTAGTACAGTTACTGGGTACACAATTTTAAATATTTTAGATTATACCGAGTGTTCTAAAGAGTCGTGACAGCATAAACTTACATTTTTTTAAATAGAGCACACCATATTTTATTTAAGATTTGATAAAATTTCATCAAGAGTTTTAAAAAAGTATTGTACAGGGTATTTTAGAAGATATAGATAACTTTGTTTATTGGTCACATTAAATTTACAATAAACAAAAAATTTTTTATTATAATCTAAACATCATAACAAATTTTGCAACCAAAAGGTACTTTTTAGACTGGCTCTCTAAAAACAGCCGTCTGCTTAAACTGAACATAAATTATAAACACATTCTACATATTTATTTTTTTTTAACTGCTTTTTATTTGTTTGCTAATACTGTCATTGAAAACAACGAAAAACTAAATTTAATCCAAAAAGTAAGCTATTATATAGTTAACCTGCTATCGTATAGTAACTGTCTCACTTTATTTTTGAATGATGTTATATAGAAAATGAAAAATAATTTGTCGGGAGAAGATTAAATATTTTTGCAGATGTATACGTGAAAGATCTCTTATACATCTCGGATGTATGCGAAGGAATAGATATAGCCGTTTTTCTCCTGACATTCACGTTGTGTACATCAGTTCGGTATCCAAAAGTTTATGGCAAAGGTAAGGTGGAGCCACACGATTTATTACTTTGTGTAACTACACTGGCTAGATGTAATATACGTCTACCGTTCATGTTTAACCAACCGCGCCAATGTAGTGTATGTGATATGTGACTCTTTTTCGGAAGCCCGTAGATAAAGCGTAGGCAAGCATGATGCAAAACATCGCAATAATTCATTTGTGAGAGCACAAGGGATTCGCAAAGCGTAATTTTTGTTTTCCTGTTTAATAGGTGCCTCGCGGAATAGAATAATTTAAGAGCTCTGTAGCTTTCGACACATGAGACTTGAAGCGAAGTTCCTCATCAAACACGACACCCAAGTTTTTGCATTTTTTAGTAAGCGATATAAGCTCTCCCCGCATCAGATATCAATTTTAGGTAAAGCTATACCGTGGGCAATTCTAGGGCCGAAAACGATAACTGAAGACTTAACCGGATTTAACTTTAAACAATGATCAAGAGATACCTGGTGTAGTTTATTCAGATAATTATTTATTATTTGAAGTGCAGGTACAAAGTCTCTTGGGTGAAAAGAATGGTAAATCTGAGTGTCATCTGCATATACATATGATAATTGCATTCTTGAAGAGTTTTCTTAATAAAGGCCGTATAAATTAAAAACAACAAGGGACCAAGGAACGACCCCTGAGGAACACCAGACGTCATAATTCAGAGAGCAGATAATTGATCATTAACCTTAACTACTTGAGATCTATTATTAAGGTAATCACGTAAAAGGGCAACTGATGCTTTCCAAAGGCCAATGTAATGTAAAATTGAGAGTAACAACTCATGATTAATAGTATTAAAGGCCTTGGAATAGTCCAATGCTACCAATACGGTGAATTTTCCCTGATCTGTAGCTGTATCCCTTACCAAATCCCGACTGTGCCCCAGGAAGTATATTAAATTGATTGAGATGGAATCTAAACTAAGTTGATATGATTTTGTCAAAGAATTTTGGAAGCACTGGAAGTATGCTTATAGGTTGCAGATCAGAAAAACATTCTATTTTTTTTTTCTTAGGCAGCGGATGAACTATAAATACTTTCCAGGCAGTTGGGAAAACATGGTTACTTAAACAGTAATTTATGATATGTCTGATGTATGGAAAAATGTGTAGGTTACATAAGTTTAGTAATTTTATTTCCACCAAAGCCGCTCCCACAGAAACGGATTTGATAGCGCTAAGTACTTTGGCTACAGTTTCATCGTCAACGTAGCTTAAAACAAATTCACCCTGTATGCCTGTCACTACTTTAGAGCCGTATTTATAAAGTATACGTGTATCTGGTACGTGACTGCTTATTCCGCTAATGAAAAATCGATTCAACTCGTTTGGATTGTTCAGTAACTTCAGTAGAACATTTGATTTTTTAAATATTAAACGTTTACATTTTTTAAAGCAGGCCATAGTTGCTTCGATGAATTATTTTTAGTTCAAGTCTTCAGGTACACCTTTTTTTCCTTTCTGATAGCAAAAGTAGCATAGTTACGCAATTCCTTGTATTGAAGCCAGTCACTATTCGAGCGGGAAGAGTTAAATTTTTTTTGCCTTGTTACATAGTGATAATATAAGTTTTAGGTTATATGTCATCCGTACACGGTGTCTGGAAAACTTACGGCGCATGAACGTCAAAAATTGCTTAAATGTTATTATTTAAATATGCCAACTTATTATTTATATGCCCATATCAAAAATGTAAAAAATGGAATGGATTGCAAATCTTTTAAAAATATGTGATAGTGAAAATTACGAAAATCTCTGTATGTTCTACTGATGGGTTTCTGAACTATTTCGTCGACTATTATATGACAGTAGATTAAACTGTGATCTGCAACGCTATACAGGTTGATTGTAAATTCAGGACCACTTGATTTACTCTTACTCTTTTATTATCCATGATAGACGAAAAGTTTTACAGGTATACAAGATGAGTATTTTCCAAACGTTACACAAAATGGCTGGCTTCCGGTTTAAGCGGAAATGACATTAACTTTATTTTTTTTAATGAATCATGTAGTATTTTTTAAGCTAAAGTGATTCTTTGTTAAATTCTCTTTAAAAAACTGTATCACAAATATAGCGCTAAAGTTACTAATAAATTAGTTATTTATTATTCAAAATCTAAAGAGATGCTTTCGATTGGTACAATCAATCTTAGGAGGCTGTGAAAACTAATGTGTACAACGGTCAGAATACCGCTATACTCCAAATTAGTGAAAAATTGGATAAAAATAATAATTCGCAAAATGTACTGCATCTTTCCTCTGCAGCCGCAAACACAGTTGTAGGCGGGGGTCATTTTCAGCAATTATTGTAAATGTTATTAACTAGTTTAGTCTTATTTTTCTAAATGATCTAAGTTTATTATCTGATGATACAATCAATAAAAGATACATTTTCTCGGTTATTTTACAAAACTCGGAATTGTTCGAACTTAAAAAATTCCAAGGCAGGTTTAACTTCAAACCCGTTTTTATCCAAAACGGCGTCTTTTAGGGGCAAATACAAAGAGTGCCTTTTTGTAAAATTGAATGAAGAATCGGTTTGCTTAGTCAAAAATGGCATACAATACGACACAAAAACGTTATGTTAAATCAAATTCAGGAACGACGCTATATGTGGCGCCCTCTAACATTAAACAAAAAATTAAATTAATATTTCAGTTTATCGTCATCCCAGTATCCCAAATTTCGTCAAAATATACAGGGTGCATTAAAACATGCGCCTAATAATTACACCACGCTATTATACGTTGAAAACCAAGCAAAAAACTCTAACACCAATTTGGTCTTGGACGACGACTTAAGCACTTAACTTAACTTAAAGGTTTTTTTATTTGGCAACGCTGTACAATTTAAAGCTAAGATACATGCAGTAGTTACCCTTGATCGTATATGTTTGTGATTCTGCAATAACTCAAGATTGAATAAGTTTTATTTAAAATTATTCTCTCTTGCAACTTCTAAACATTTGGTGCACCGAGTAATAATGTTTGTTATTAGATTTTGCAGCATGTTACGATTTTTTATTTCTCTAACTGCATTATTTATCCGTTCAAGAAGTTGTTCTTCGGTTTCAATTTCTATTTCATAAACAAAAGCTTTTAAAATGCCCCAAAAGAAAAAATCTAGGACGTTTAGGTCGGGACTTCTTGCAGGCTATGATATCGGAGCATTGCGCCCGATCCACCTCTCTGGAAAGTTTTGGTGTAACCAATCCCTAGTTTGAAGCCCCCAGTGGGCTGGAGCTCCATCTAATTGAGCCCACATGTCTCTCCTGACAAGTAACGGTACTTCGTCCAAAAATCCCGGTAAATCGTTGTTTAAAAAATAGACAAAATTTTCGGCGTTTAATCTACGAGGCATAATGTGTGGCCCTATTAATCTATTTCCGATAATTCCAGCCCATACATTGACGCTGAATATAAACAGGTGATTAGTTTGATGGAAGACATGAGGGTTTTCATCAGCCCAGTGGTGCATATTGTGCATATTAAATATTCCGTTACGGGTAAAGGTGGCTTCATCCGTCCATAAAATGTTTTCAATGAAAGCCGGATTGACTACTTGTTGCCGTAATAACCATCTGCAAAACTCTATCCGTCGCGGATAATCTTCCGGAAGCAACCCATTGACTCGCTGGAAGTGGAACGGATGTAAGAGATTTTCTCTTAACACTCTATGTACAGCAGTATGGCTAATATCAAGTCTTCGAGCTACAGAACGGGTACTTTGTCGAGATTGGTCTTCAAATACCTGTAACATGTTCTCTTCCATTTCGGGTTGTAACGCACGTCGTGGTCGCCCTCCACCAACTCCCTGCTTAAGATCCATTCTTCCTGTTTTTCTTAAGCGCTGATCTAGTCTTTGGATAACATGATCATCAGGATGTCTCCTGTTTACATAACGTTCGGCATATACATTTGCAGCTCGACGAAAATTACCGCCACATTCGCCTAATATCAAATACATATCTGCGTACTCGCGAAAACTGTATGCCATGATTTTTCTCAAAACCGAAAGCACAAAACTGAAGAAACACACAAGGAACAATGTAACTTATAACAATGTTATAAGCAAATAGTAACTAATAAATGAGTGAAGCAGAAATTTTACGAAAATATTAGAAAAGTGACTTTTACAAATATCAAAATGACCATAATTAATTCGTCAATCATACATCAAGCTATCAATTTTTATTATTACATTTTAAACATCAACCCAGCTTATAATGCATAGTTGTAACATCTTCCAAAACTATAAATCACAAAGATTTTGCATTCTTAAATATTAAGTTAATACATAAACTATTACCGAAATGTTATAATTTATATTTGATTACTTATTTTAATTGTTGATACAATTTCAATGCAATTCTCAACCATAGTCAAAAAATACCTCCTTAACCGAAGAGTTAACACTAAAACGGTATCAGAGTTTTTTGCTTGGTTTTCAACGTATAATAGCGTGGCGCAAGTTTTAATACACCCTGTATAAGCAAAAATCAAATAAAACAGTGTTTTTGACATCCTGTATCTCAGAAACCAAGCCGTTGCGGACCCATGTTTATTGAAAATTTACACTAGTACTTAATTAACACCTTGTATATAATCAGATCATCCATCTACCTTTCGGTGTAGTAGTATTGAAAATATTACATCGTCCAAAACAGAATAAATAGAACGATTCAAATCAATAAAAAAAATGAAAGTTGACATTTAAAAATATGTCGATGACGTCATAACTTTACAAACAAATGACATTAAACGACATCAAAATACATCTAGAATATGTTCTACAATTAAAATCACTAAACCCTTTCAAGATTTTTTCCAAGAAATTAATGGCAACAGAATTACTGGATTTATCCGTTTCTTTCTTTCTACATTGTATATTGGTATCACTTTGTACTGATCTCTAAATACTTTTCGTTATATTCACCTTTTTCTACTCATGCTTTTTTCTTGTACTTGTGTATCTTGGATTCCTTTTCACTATCTCTGCTTTCGTGCTTCTTAACTTCTTCTCTCCTCATTATTTTTATCTATCGCTTATCCTCCTCTTTGTAGTATAATATTCTTTCTCAATTCTTTATTTTTTGAGCTTCTATTATTTCCAACATTTGCATAATACCTCATTCTCTTTCCTTATCTCTATCTTCTCTTAATACCTCACCGCTCTTCTTCATACTTATATTCTTATCTTTACTATTTTTACTTTGTTTTGTACTAGGTATGTATCTTGATGTTTTCCTTTCTAATCCCAATATCTATTACCAGGACTTCTCTTGCATATTTTCTGTTTTACGGATTCCATCCACACCTCCGCTTCGTACATCATCACACCTTTGACTATCCTCTCGAATAACTATACCGTCTTTTTTCCAAGTCTTATCCGAATATTCTTTCTCCTATTTCCCACATTTGTCAAATTATCTTATCCCCTTTCTTTTTAATTGTCCAAGATCTCTATTTCTTCCTCTCCCAATGCCATATGTTAGTACTCTCTTTTTCCTTTTTTCTTTTTACATAATTTTACATAATCTTTGTTTTACCCATGTTTGCCTCTAACTTTTTTTTCTCACCATTCTCACAAACACTTGTTATAGTTCTCTTTTAGCCAAAACTTGTTTCCCATCTTCCCCTCGCTACACTGGTTCTGCAAATCGTTCTGACTTAATTCTTTTTCTCATCCTATCCCACAATAGTCCTCGTTCCGTCTTATCGAAAGCTGAATGATCTATTTTTCCAACCCGTTTTTGTATCCTCTCTTTGTTGTTCTTGTTTTCTACACCTATTTCTCAGTTTTTCTTCTTCTTCCTCCTCATTTCTTTCTTCATTCTTAGATAGTCTCGATTTCACCATTCACTTTTTTGTCTTATTTCTATTGTTTTTTTTTCTAAATCTGCTTTTATCAGTTACTTCTTCCATTTTGTTATCCATTTTTGTGTCACTAGGCCAGAAACTGCCTTTTGCGAGTGTGAGCACAATGTTGTGGGGCCTCGGCTTGGCGAAACTGAGCCCCACAAGTGGGAATGCTCGCAAAACAAATTCTGGACGTATCACACAAAGTTTTTACTCCGACAAATATTTAAAATAGATCTTTTGCGTAAATTTTTGACACTAAAGAATTATTTTTGGGATTGGTATTAGCCGAATTTGTTTTCTAATTTAAATTCAAAAATCAAGTAGTTACTATTGACTTTTATAATTGCTTTAATTTCTATAAAAAATCAATAAAAACCGATCGGTTTTGTTGGTATATCAAAAACTTATAAGTGAAGCACCTAATAAAGATTACCTTCTGATAAAAGTATAATGTATAAGTACCTTTTCTGTATCCAAGTAAGTATCTATAACTAAATTTAAACTATTCTAAACTTAAGTATATAATAAGTACTATATAAATAACATCGAGTACACCCGTGGACTTTAAAGAAGCCCATCCCCGAGGCGTTTTAAAAATAGATATTGAGTTTGGACATCCTTTAAATGTTTATAATCCTTTAGGCATTTTCTATTGTATTAAAAAGCCGACGCAAAACACTTTAACCAGTTTCGTATGGAAATAGGTGCAATTCCGCCCTCATATAAACAACGATTTTCAAAATACATAGTAACGTGCAGTAAACAAAGAATTATTACTTGTTTATTAGAAACGTTGCATTCAATTTATATTTTCATTAAACCATACAAGATTGCACGATTACGATATAAACTCAATACTCAACTAATTTTTTAATTTATATTAGTTTAAGGCCTGATTTTTTCACCTCCAGTTAACTTTATCAGTCGGTTAACTACTATGGAAACACAGCATTGAGCCAATATCAAATTTTTAGAAAGTCGCGTTTCTAAAATGATTAACCGACAGATAAAATTAACTGGAGATGAAAAAATCAGGCCTTAAACTAATATAAATATAAAATAATAATTAAACAATATTTGTGGCAACCACTAACAAAGGGATTTTTTTATCGAATCTGCATAGTAATTAATTAGATTCGGACAAATTAATTAGATGTTTTAGAATGCATTTTAAAAATGGAAATAATTGAAACGGGTCTCCCAAAACGTATTTAGACAACTGCACTTAAGCAATGAAGGTCGTTAGAGTAATTACTTAAAGTGATTATATTTCTTTGTATACAGGTATTACAGTAACAAAATACTTCAAAATTGAATAAAGGAAAGAATCAGAGTTAAGTAGGAAGTTTAACACCGTTCAACTAATTACATCAAATAAATAAAAGTAATGGGTAACAATAGAACTTAAAATTGCCTGCTGTATAAGTTTATATTAAAATTAAAAATGGGCTGAATTTTGAGCTTATACTTGAGTGCTATTTGTATTTATATCCTAAACACGGAATAGTTTTCTTTTGTAAAATAGAAAGGGTTAATGAATATATAAATTAAATACAATAGCCCGTATTCACCGCCTCTTTTAAATCTTGAAAGTATTTTTAGAAGTAGTTTTAAAATTAGTTTTAAATTTGAACCATTTACCTCTACATTTAAACTCAAAAATTACTTTAGTAACTACAAAGTAACTGTATTTAAAGACAAATTTAATTGCATTCTTAAACATGGTTGGGAGTAACTTTTACTAAAACTAGTTTTAAGGACAGATTTAAAAACATCGGTGAATACGGCTCAGTGTCATTGTTGAATAATGAAAAGATAATTATTTGTTTACTGCAGGCTATTATGTATTTTGAAAATCGCAGTTTTAGGCGGAATTGCAACTAGTCTCAATACGAAACTGGTTAAAGTGTTTTGCGTCGGTATTTTAATACAATAGAAAATTTACCTGAAGTATTATAAACATTTAAAGGATGTCCAAACTTAATGCCTACTTGTAAAACGCCTCGGGGATGGGCTTCTTTAAAGTCCACGCGAACAAATACAAAAACAAAAATGTTTTTGAAATATTTCTTCTAGAAAAGTATAGAAAAAGAAAAACAAAAAAATTCCCTCCCACAAAAAAAAAAAAGTGTAAGGTTTTTTTAAATTTTTTTTTTGGAAAAAAAAAAGAATTGAAAAGAGAGAGGGAAGGAAAAGTAATGGTGTAAAAAGAGTGGGGGGGTTGGTGGGGGGTTTAAAAAAATTGATAAATAAAAAAAAATTAACCCCCCCCCCCTTACAACAACAGTTCACTCCTTTTTTTTGTTTAAAAAATTTTTTATTCTTTTCTAAATTATAAATAATTTTTTTATTTGTGGTAAAATAATAAAATAAAATTACATTCAAAATAATAAAAATTTTTTTTTTAAAATTTTAATAAAAAAAGGAAACAAATATCAAAACCAACCGCAACCAAGACTTGCCAAGGTGTAGCTAAAATAATTTCATCGATATTCGATTGTGCGGTATATCGCGAAATGCCACTGCTAAGAAATAGTAAGCTTTCTATAACGGCTCCGCTCAAGTCATGAATAATATTCTTGCGAATGTGTACAGCGCCCGATTTCCGTAGGATCACCGATTTCAAACGTTCCGACACCCAGTGAAACTTCGGCGCAACGAAGTATTATTATTCTGTGGTATAGCAGCCAAAGTGCTCTCCGGATCAGATAGTACCGTAGTGATATTTGTATCTATACATGAAGCGTATAAATGTTTTACATGACAAAAGTGAAACTTTTAAAGCAAGGTAGCGTTAAGATGAACGAATCTATATTCGTGCAGATTTTTATTTGCTGGTCGGATTTAGTTTAATAAGTTACAGAACTTATGTGCGTCCAACGCCCAGATAATAACTATGTTTTAAATAACAGCAGGATTTAATTATAACCTACAATTTTAAAAATGTATAAATGTACAAATAAATTTTTATGTTACATACAGCAAAACGTCCAACATCTTGGGCCTTGCGATTTGTGATTAAGTGCAAACCTTTGAATTTTTGTTTCTTGTTAAATTTGATCCAAAATCTTACATGAAACCAGCTTTAAATGATGGTTATCAACAATTGTGATTATCATATGACACATTCCAACGGATCGACCTGCCCTCTAGCGTTAACAAACTTTACTAAATTTTTACCGGCCTAGGCCGGTAATCAACGCTTTTTCGGCTGATTTTAACGATTGTAAAGTTAGTGTTTCTGGACGGAGGCCTAAAAATAACTATTCCACGAGTGTCTGATATTAAAGTAAAGCAACCGACGCAACGTTAGTGAAGCGAATTACAACTACCTGTAAAATGAATTCATTACTCCGCATCCGTTAATAAACTCAATAGTATAAATTTTCCGGGAATTAGGAAAATAGCCGTTATTAATTTAAAGTATACTGCCTCCGTTTGTCGAATACATTGATAACTAATCGAAATACTGCAATTAAATAAACAATTTTCGATTCAGTCAGTACCGTTTTAGTTCGTTAAAAGTTAGTTTTCCGAAATATTGAGTTTAACCTACTTTTCTTTATTTGTTGAAGTGAAAATGAATTAAGTTTTCCTTAACTGGCAGAATTAAGGTTTAATTAAAATCTTGAAAGATAAATAATTGAACAGTATAACTTTTCAACTTAGATTTGTCCGTTTTGTAAAAATAACACCTTTGCGAAGGTACAATTTCACAGCCAATGGACGTGATAAGTACATAGGGTACAACAAACCTTGCGTCCACATTCTTTGAATTCTATATGGGAGTTGTGAGACAGCGATCAAGCGCCCCGCTGACATCTTATATTGTTTCGATGTGAGGTCAGCTCCATTAGTAGATTTCCCGTTAAAAAGCTATTATCAATTGTAAACCAGATATAAAATTAGTTCAAACTGTAAAAACCGTTTATATTAAGTGAAACGTGATTCACTTTTACAAAAGTGGGAGGTTTCGTAAATACTAGGGGTTGAGTAATCAGCTTATTTTTCAGTCTTTAAGTGTAAACCAGAGACGAAACGAATTCGAGGAACCCGAATCCAGGAATCCCTTCAAATCCATCTCCTCCTCCGAACTCGTGTCCTCAGAGAAACACCACGAGTTTTTACTTTGTTATATATTTTTTTGTTGTTAATTATCGTCTGTTATAGTTCGAAGTTAATTTGTAAATTTTGTTGTCAATCAACCGTTAATTTTTATTCTTTAATTCTCTTACCAAGGGACCTAGAAGAAAACTTCCTCGACTCAGCAACCCGAAATAAAGAATAAACGTAAATCAAAGAAAGCTTCCCATATGATAGTAACCAAAAAGGCTTACAACCTGCTGCCCTTGCTTCCTGTTCTTCATCTATTATCTCCATTTTTTCTTTATACCTTTTTACATAATTTTTTGTCCATAACTTCTTCTCTTCCCATTCTTGCATATTCTCTTCTTTCTCTTCCTCATCTTTTCTCACTATAGTTAATTCTAGCAGTTGGTGATCTGTTTCATCCTCCTCACCTACTTCCAACTTTCTACGTCTTCCAAGCATTTTTCGTTTACTATTACGTAATCTATTACAGATTCCCACACTTCTTCTATAAACGTGAGCTCTACTTTCACCCCTTCCTCTATGTTGCTGTTCATTAATGTCAATCCTTTTTTAACATAACTCCAATAATTTTCTTCCTTGCTCTTCCCCTTTTTCCTCTCTTCACAAATTGTATCTGTCAAATAAATTCATCCTCCCATCATTTCACCTCCATCTATGTTTCCACCATCTTCACCATTTTAAATCGCCAATGTTGCCAGATGTTACAATTTTTAATGAGGCATTTAAAATAATCAAACCATAAAAAGAAACTGGAACTAGCATATGTCTTCACAAATACTACTTTAAGAATGTAATCTACATCTTCATCACAATTTTCCTCCTCGAATTTCGACTAGAAATTCGCTAAGGTTTGGTGTAAAAACCATTGTTTTGTAAAATTATTAATTTTGAACGTACGTTTGAATGGTTTAGACAATTTTATGTTTGAAATAATAACACTATTCTGGACTTCCATTGTCTATATATTAGTTTAATTAAATAAACACAACGTTTCAGGTGAATACTAACAAACTTAAAGACTACTGTAACTTATATACTAATACAAAGTTAGTGAAGCGATCAAGTGTACAAAGTTAATGAACGGGGACGTTAAAAAAAAAAAAAAAAAAAAGAAAAAAAAAAGGTTTAGTGATGTTTTTCCCAGGAGTGTTGGGCAATGCTGGATTTCAAAGTCTCTCCTCTCTGCGTATGGGTTTTATGTTCCTTCAACCTGATATCTAACGGTCTTTTAGTTTCCCTACGTATGACTGGCCGCATTCACATGGGACTTCGTAGATGCAATTCTTGGAGTCACGACTGTTGTCTGGTCTAGTTTTGGAAATCATGCTACCAATAGTTCTTGATGATCTGAATACCGTGTTAATGTCATAATTTCTTCCTATCCGTTTTATTTTCTCAGATAATCCTTTGACATATGGAATGCTGAGTAGTGTTTTGGGTTTCTCTTCGGTCATGGCTGGTTGGTTCTTAGAGAGTTGTAGAGCAGTTTCTACCACTCGTTTCGGGTAACCATTTTGTTTAAGGTCTCTTCTGATGTTCTTGATTTCTTCTTGTAGTCCTACCTCTGTATTACATAGTCTGTGAGCTCTGTCGACTAAAGATTTAATAATCCCTTTCTTTGTTGTTCCACTGTGATTGGAGTCGTAATTCAGATATTGGCCGGTATGAGTTGGCTTTCTGTAAACTGATGTCACAATATCCTCATTGTTTCTTTTTGCGAGGACGTCCAAGAATGGTAGTGAGTATTCCCTTTCTTTCTCTATGGTGAATTTGATGGATGGTTTAATGTTGTTCAGCTGGTGTAGAAAAAGGTCTAGCTGACGGTCGCTATGGTTCCAAATTATGAACGTATCGTCTACATATCTGAGCCATAATTTTGGTTTAAATCTCGCTTTTTCCAGTGCTTGGACCTCGAACCAGTTCATGTAGATGTTGGCGATTACCGGTGAGAGAGACGAACCCATAGGAAGACCGTCGTCTTGTGCAAAGAATTTGTCCTTGGAAATATGAGTTCCTGAGGCAGCATTGTAGAAGTTCCATTATCCCCTTAACCGGTAGCAAAGTTCTATTATGTAATTCCTCGTCCTCTAGCAACTTCTTCTGAATAATTTCTAAAGATTCTTCAACCGGAACATTAGAGTAGAGGCTTTCTACATCGAAACTGACAAAACGATCTCGTTTTTGTAGTTCTATAGACTCAAGAATCTCTACGAAATGTCTGGAATCCTTCACAAACGATGGGCTGCCATCTTGAAGTGGTCGTAGAATTGGAAGTAAGAACTTGGCTAGTTGGTATGTGGGTCCATAACGAGAGCTAGTTATTGGTCGAAGCGGCATGTTGTCTTTATGTATTTTTGGTAATCCATATAAATGCGGTGGTTTGCTGTGGTGTGGCGTAAGAGTTGTCCTTGTTCTCAAAGGAAGGTATTCTTCGTATTTCTTCAATATCTGGTAGACCTTTCTCTCCAGGCTGGAAGTGGGATCTTTCTTCAAGCGTCGGTAGTTTCCTTGTCGTAGAATCTCGTCTGTTTTTGGTCGTATGTATGGGAATCCATGATTACTGTTGCTTTTCCTTTGTCAGCTGGCAGGATTTTGATGGATTTATTCTTCTGTAGTTCTTTAAGGACCGATATCTCCCGTTTTGTTATGTTGCTTTGTTCTTTCCTTTTCTTCTCCAGTACACTCCGGACTTTCCACTTGAACTCCTCTGCTTGTACCGGTTCTAACTTTGCGGTCTCCACAGCACTCACAATGTCGAGAATAGGAACTTCTTTGCAAGTAACGGCAAAATTAAGTCCTTTTTCCAAAAGTGAAGTCTCCGTGATTGATAATGGATGTGAGGAAATGTTGACAATGGTTCTCTTCGGTACTTTCCGGTTATTGGTTGGTTCTTGTTGGTTTCGAGTTAGATTTGACCATTTTCTGTTGTGAGCCAGTTGTTGTGTTCCTCGAATCTTGTCACAGACGGTGTCAATCTTTCGGAGTATCGGTGCTAAATCTTCTTCCGAGATGATTAATTTTATTTCTTCGAATTTGTGTAGCGTTTTGGATTAGTGTGGCCTTCTTCCAACGGTGATAGTTGATTTGCGATCTAATCGGAGCCAGGCTAGCTCTTTCAACAATCTTGCGTGCTCTTTTCACCCTGGATTGGGGACTTCAAACGGAAGCCCTTGACTATTGCAGATTCAATAGCAATTGAAACGTTGTGTTTATTTAATTAAACTAATATATAGACAATGGAAGTCCAGAATAGTGTTATTATTAATTTTGAACATTAACAATCATTAAGTGTTCAGAATTTTAAGTTGGAAGAATTTTCTAAAACCGAAGTTTTAGATTTTAACATATGTTTCTGTTCACAAAGAATATCTAGGTAGGCACCTACTTAAAATATATAATGCTTGTGGATTGATTGTAAACAACTTCTTGAACAACAATGACTACCTCACTTCTTGCTCACTGAGAGGTTGCGGTAACTTTTCGGAAAACCTTGTAGTATTTTGGAGAATACGGTTGTCTTAGTTTTACGTTTCAGATAGCAGTAATGTGTTTAGGCGAAAAAAATGTATAAATACAATTACAAAATAAAGAAATACAAACATTTTGAAATAAATAAAATATGAATGTCATCAAAATATCACAAATTTTTCTCTAACGGGAATATCATCATCAACATCTAACGACAAGATTTAAATCGACGTACCTACTTCATGTAATAAAGATGGAAGATCTTGAAGAAGTAATAAACAATCTAAAATACGGGAAGGCGGCTGGGTGGGACAGAATAACGGCGGAAATATAGGACAAGCAGGTAGAGATACACTATTCAGTATATAAAACAAAATGTGAACAGATGAAGAACTACCAAAAGATTGAACGACAACGTGCCAATTCACAAAAAGGAGATAAAAAGATTGTAATAATTATAGAGGAGTAACACTTTTAAGTATATGTATGAAAATATTAGAAAAATTACTGAAAAAGAATTAGAATGGTAATTGAAGAAACAATGGAAGAGGAACAAAGTGGATTCAGACAAGGAAGAAGCGCTCAGGATCACATATTTACAATAAAACAAATTACAGAAAAGCACGAAAAGAAAAAATTATGATATATTTGGCATTCTGGGATCTAGAGAAAGCGTTTGATACGATGCCCAGAGGCACAGTGTGGAGGTTGTTAAAGGAAAGACATGTAAGCATGAAACTTATAAAAATGATTCAAATAATTTATAAGAATCGCCAAAGTACAGGTGTGAGAGACAATAAAACATCAAAAAAAATCAACACAAATATAGGATTAAGACAAGGAGGAAGCTTAAGTCTACTGCTATTTATAATATTCATGGACAAAATAATTAAAAATGTAAGAAGAGTGTAAAAAAGATGACAATTGGACATTTCAAAATTCAAAGAATCAAGGTATCGGAGGGAATATACGCGGATGACGTCGTATTGATCGCGGAAAGTGAAAAGAATTTACAACTAAATTTAAATACATAGTTGGAATTTAGTACTGAAAGAGAATAGAATGAAAATTAATAAAAGTAAATTGAAGTTAATGGCAATCGGGGAACAAAAAAGTAAACATGAAAATTGAGATTGAAGGAGAATGAATTGAAAAAGCAAAGTACTTCTATTATTTAGAAAAAGTATTGGACGAGAAAGGAAGAATAAAGAAGGCAAATGGATTATTCTATGCACTAAAATACAATTTTTTGAGTAAGAGGGAAGTTTCAGTTGAAACAAAAACTAAAGTCGATATATAGACGAATATTAACTTATGGCAGCGAGTCGTGGGTACTGACAGATAAAAAAAATGCAAAATGCAAGCAGTCGAAATGAGGTACCTAAGAAAAATAAAAGGTATTTTACGAAAGATAGAATACGAAACACAGACATAAGAAAGGAACTGGAAGTAGATAGTACACTAAAATTTATACACAAGAAGCATCTGTCGTGGTGGGGTCATCTAGTAAGAATAAACGAAAAAGCACCAGTAAAGCAGATATGGAAGACAAGAATAATGGAAAACTGAAAAAGAGGAACACCAAGAGAAACGTGGAATGGGGAAGTGGGAAGAATATTAAAAGAAAAAGGAAGAACATGGAAAGAAGCAGAGAAGATGGCGTGTAATAAGAAAGAATGGAAGAAATTTGTAAATTTAAATGTAGAATAATAATATGTAATGTAATATTCATATCCTATATCAAAAGGTAGAAGGATGATTTGATTTTTTTCGTAACAGTACATTGTCCTAAAAGAAAGAAGAAGATAATACAAAAGTAAATAAATAAACAATGATTCAATCGTTTCAAAAGTAAGTAAACTTTCACTAAACGTCGGTTCAATAAAAAATACAGTCAATTACCCCGTAGAACCCATAACAGATTTTTTTTATAAATATGATATTGTTATTTGCGTTCATACTTTAAATCACATAAAATTGTGAAATAGATAAAATTAGATATATTAAAAGTAAGGTCGATGTATAAAAACACTTACTTTTATCATTATAACAAGATACCTATTATTATATAAAAATCTACTAAATCAAATTAAGTACAGTTGACGTATTTATCTTGATAAGAACCTTATTGATATGCTTTCAATCTGTTTAAATACTTCACTTCACCTTTAAAATCAAGTATTCGTAACAATTATGAAAACAACCATTTTTATTACAATAATATTAGCAGTTAATGCTGTGAGGTACGAACCTACATGGGAAAGTATAGACTCTCGTCCATTACCTAGTTGGTACGATGAAGCAAAAATTGGAATTTTTATACATTGGGGTGTGTATTCCGTTCCTAGCATTGGGAGCGAATGGTTTTGGACTCAATGGGTCAGTAAGTGTATATGTTTCGGTTTGCCTGTTTTTGTTCTACCCAAACATATTTTTAGATGGAAATACAAACTTGGTCGAATTTATGAATAAACATTATCCTCCCGGTTTTACTTACCAAGAATTTGCAAATGAATTTAAAGCGGAATTTTACGATCCGTTTGATTGGGCGGATTTGTTCCAAGCTTCTGGAGCCAAGTATGTCTTTTCATTTTCTATTTGCACTTTTTAGAAACAGATATTTTATAGGTATGTAGTGTTAACAAGTAAACATCACGAAGGATACACCTTGTGGCCGTCTAAGTACTCCTTCAGTTGGAATTCAGCAGATATTGGTCCTCATAGAGATCTTGTAGGAGATCTTGCCGCGGCTATTCGTGGAAATACTGATTTGAAATTCGGATTGTATCATTCGTTGTATGAATGGTACAATCCGCTGTATTTGTTCGACAAAACAAACAATTTTTCAACCGACGAGTTTGTCCAAAAGAAAGTGTATCCGTCTTTACTTGAAGTTGTTAATAATTATCAACCCGAAATTGTGTGGTCAGATGGCGAATGGGAAGCTGAAGATACTTATTGGAAATCTAAAGAGTTTTTGGCCTGGCTTTATAACGACAGTCCCGTTAAAGATACTGTTGTAACTAACGATAGGTGGGGGGAGCGGTCCTGTTATTTGCCAACACGGAGGATTTTATACTTGCTCCGACCGCTATAATCCAGGTTTGTGCACAACAACGGTTATTTTTTATGATCAACTGATTTTTTAGGAGTACTGCAACCGCACAAGTGGGAAAACGCAATGACGATTGATACGCAATCATGGGGTTATCGCAGACAAATGACGCTCGAAGACGTTCTAACAATTCATGATTTGTTGGTGATTTTAGCTCAAACCGTAAGTTGTGGAGGAAACTTGTTGATGAATGTTGGGCCGACTAAAGAAGGTACAATTATACCAATCTTTAGAGAACGCTTGATGCAAATGGGTAGATGGTTGAAAATTAACGGAGAAGCTATTTATTCGAGTAAGCCGTGGACTTATCAAAACGACACCATAGGACAAACTTGGTACACGTCTAAACCGGGTACAGTTTACGCTATACTATTACAATGGCCGCGCAACAACGTTTTTCAATCTGAAAAACTATTTGATTTATTTCAAAATAATGAAGTTGAAGTATCTTTGTTAGGAAATGATCAACTACTAGAGGTACATAGTCTAGTACAATCGTAGTTTATTTATTAGAATCATGTTTTAGGCAAACATCTTTGGTAACGTAGTGGAAGTTGTTCTTCCCTCTAAAAGTACGGTAAAAAGTCAATGGGTTTGGACTTTAAAAATTTCGTACTGGCCCATTTTTAAAGAGCGTTCACGCCACTTTGATCGGTATATTCACTTGCAGGATTAAGAAATCAAAATGCATTTATTTCATTTGTTTTGTACTCGGAGTGAATGAATACCTTAATAAAATTCATGTTAATTTAATATTTGTTTCTTGTATTAAAATGTTATGGTGATTTTGCCCGATGATGAAAACGTTTTGACCCCTATAACTGGTAGTGGTGTTGCACTAAAGTGCTGATGAAGCAACGAGTCTGAGTTTCAAAACGTTGCCTTCACCAACACTTAAAAGATTCTATTCGGGCAACGCCACTTCCAGTTATAGAGGAGTCCAGACCTTTTTACTATCTGGCAACCTACACTATTAGAATAATGTTTGTTTTTTAAATTAACTGATATTTTATACTGTGGTATTTAGTGAACCATATGACAAAGAAACTTCTAACAAATTCGAAATTAATTAATTTAGAAATGATTAATCAATATTTTATACACCTCAAACGAATTTCTACTAGTCGGATTTCCTGTAAGAAATTGATCTGCGGTGAGCTGTACACGCTTCTTTCCCGAAATTAAAGGCAGTAGTTCTTGCGCCGCAAAAAGTACAACAAGCGACCATTTCAGTTCAGTTCAGGCATATTTGACATAATGATAAATAAACAATTAATTCATTATCTTTGCTTCCATACAAATCTGTTTTATTTTTACAGTTTTATCCCTCCAAGGCACAACTAAACGGCCGCTTGTAAAAAAATGTTACTATGATTCAGTAGGTACCGGCCATATTCCGTGGTACTTAAAATCAAACGCAAATAAACAGAACTGTCAACAGTCTACAGTCTACCTATAATAACACATTCATTTTTTGTCAAATGATTTCTTGTGGTAAACTTCTTGTCTGTGCCCATATTCATGCATTCCTCCTTTCTTTCATGATGTCATAATGTAATTTGTTGTTTTAGATGTTGAAGATAAGACGGAGAGGTTAGTAGTTTTTGAATGTAGATGGTTAATAATTGACTTGTAAATCAGGAGTTATTGTTTTTCTGACAGAAATTATTTGCGAGATAGGAGAGGTGTAACCGACTTGAATGAACCTCGGTCATTTTGAGAGGCTGATTGGATTTAGGATTGTCTAGGATATTGCTGAGATACTTGGTAGATTTGGTCCATGGAATAGAGAAGTATTAGAGATAGTTAGTTGGCCGACAAAACGATGCTTGAGTTTGCAGGAAAATTGTTTGGATTGCCAGGCTCGATTTAGGATAGCGGTGTCGTCGGCGCATAAAGTTATTTTGGGGCGGGAAGTTTTTGGAATATTGTGGATGTAAAGGTTAAATAAAGTAGGTAAGAGTTCGGAACCCTGATGAACTCCGTAGGTCAGGCAACCATAGATTGGTTGTATTATTCGGTTACGCGTAAATGTTAGTCGATTGTGCAGTGGTTGAGTTTGAAACCAAATTATTTAGTGATTTTTAAAAAGAAGGAACTAAGATGATAGGACGGTTGTTTTGCGGAAATTTAGTGTTTTCTGGAGGGTTTAGGATTACTATGTCGTCAGTTGTCTTCCAGTCTGCGGGATAAATTTGGTTCAATCCGTGATTTGACGGAATTGTAGGGATCGTAAGAAATTGCTATGAGGTGAAAGATTAAGAAATTATGAACGGAACTGTGTTCGAAAATGACGTAAATTGTTGGCTTTAAAGGAATGTTTTGGGTCTAGGATACGGGCGAAAGTTTAGTGAAATTCCTCGAAATTATGTTGTTCCCTTCAAGCAAAACCTATTCTTTAACTGTGTCAAAGAAAATTAAGGCAAAGAGGAAAGCAACTGATTGTATTTTTCGATTCAATGTCTGTTTTGTCACCTTAATTATGTTGATTAATTGTTAAGATTATAGTTGGTTAGGTTACTGACGTTGCGGTTTTTTCTGTTGTTTAATTACGTAATTAATTATTTTGTATTAAACATTATGAATTTCATTAGCACATCCAAAAATTGATAGCTACCTCCTTTTCAAAAGACGCTAAAGCGCATGCGATTAGGAGTTATTAACTATGGGGTTAAAATGGAGTTCAAGCCGTCCAAGCTTCAGTCAAAAATTTTGAAAACTTTCTCCCCGCACGTTAAACATGCTGATCACCACTACTTCAGGTTGTCGTGACTTTATTGCACCGTTTTACTCTTTGATCCGAGCCACCGTTTTACCTGGACCAGGATAATTAGGGAAACTTGAGTTGTCCGTTTGGGTGAATAAACAGTATTAGTTTGTTACTGTCACTAATTGTTAAAAACATATAAAACTGTACTAAACACTAAACACATTGCTGTGATCGTAATTTGGTGTGTTACAATAAAAGTATAAATAACTTGTATTTGTTATGCCTTCTGTATTCAACATGTGACTCTATCAATTCTTTTATAATTTACCTTAAGGTCTTGCCTACGTTAATAAAGTATGGTTTGAATCTTTACAACAAATTTTAATACGAATACAATAATGCAAGCAAGTTTTGCTTGTAAATTAAAATTAAATAAAATTTACGTAGCGTGCACTTTAAAGACAGTTACTGATTACTATGTAAGTTTGTTGATAAAAACAATAAATCAGAAGCAATTTTGTTGTAATTAGTTAAAATTAACGCAGCAGTTAAGGTCTTAATTTAACGGTGATTCTCTCTAATGACAGTTAGACCGGATTTTAAAAACCGAAACCTACAGCAATAATACCAACTTTTTTATAGATTACTATGTAGTTTGTTGATAAAAACCATAAATCAGAAGCAATTTTGTTGTATTGGTTGAAATTAATGCAGTAATCAAGGTCTTAATTTAACGGTGATTCTCTGTAATGACAGTTGGACCGGATTTTTAAAACCGAAACCTACAACAATAATACCAACTTATTTACAGATTACTATGTAATTTGTTCATAAAAACAATCATAAATCAGATACGATTTTTGTGTTTGTTGTTGAAATTAACGCAGCAATTAAGGTACTAATTTACCTGTGATTCTCCATAATGACACTTGGACCGGATTTTTTAAATCGAAACCTACAGCAATAATACCAACTTTTTTACAGATTACTATGTAGTTTGTTGATAAAAACAATAAATCAGAAGCAATTTTGTTGTATTGGTTGAAATTAATGTAGTAATCAAGGTCTTAATTTAACGGTGATTCTACTTTAAAAAATATAAACTTTTTTGTATACAATTTTATTACAAATTAAATAAGACTAACGTTAATTACGTTTACTGAGGAAGTTATGTGCTCCCAACCTTGAGTGTTGTTCGATCGATGGTGTCGACGACCTGGGTATTTTCCAAAATAGTGTTCCTTTGTTCGTAAATAACCTTTTGATGCCTTTCTTTCCGTTATGGTTCCAATTTGTTTTTAATTTTGCTGCTGTATTTATTGATTTATTCCAACTACACTACTTTGGCAAACAATATTAAATCCTCCTTTGAAAAGATCAACCGCAAATTTACACATTCATTATTTCGTCCACTATCTTGAATTACACCCTTCATCGTTTGCTAGTCAAAACGTAATGTCCATAGTTTCACTTCGTCTCAATACGCACACCCTCTACATGTCTATTCTAATACTGTACGGGGTGGACCAAATTAGATGGGATTGCAGGGTATTTCGGTAACTATTACTGTTAGAGCAAAAGTGTTCGCGTAGCATTAGACCTACTTTTTGAGACAAATTGAACAGTGAAAACAAAAATTTGCTATCTTTTTTCATTTTTAATTCAGAGACCAAAATTGAATTTTTCCAAATTTCGATAGAGATCCATATCTCATCTGTTGATAAAAATTCAGGAAAAAGTGTATTTTTTTTAAATGGAAGCCATAGGCTTTGACTTCATTAAAATCTTTATTTAAATAAATTTGTAAGCTTTTCAACTATATATAGTTTATAGAGGTTCTTTAGAAAATTATCGAATTACAAGCGAATTTGTTAGTTTCCAATTTTGTAAGTAGGCGATGCAATAATTTAAATCAATGAAACACAGCACATCTGTTAAAACAGAGCAAATTATTGTTTTCGCTGTTTAATTTGTCTCAAAAAGTTGGCCTAATGCTACACGAACAGTTTTGCTCTAACTAACCCATGCATGATATACCCTGCAATTCCATCGATATTGGTCCACCCTGTACAATACACGAGTTTAAAATCACTGATTTTGTTAATTTTTGCAGCGCCATCTACATTAAATCGAAAGAGCGAATTTAAATTTTTACAACAGATTCATAAAAGTTTGTAACTGTGTAGGTAGTAGAGACACTACCTACTTATCAATTTTTTTTCAAAATAAGTTTAAGTTAGTATTGTTGTAATAATAATTAATTGATAACAATTCATCTTTAAAAAATAATAATTTTCTGTAAAACAATATATTTATATTTTGTTTTCGTATTATAATTTTCTTTTAATTATGGGACTTTTGAAATAATTTAAATTCTGCACAGCTCCATCTACCGGATTGCAAACTATAATATGAAATTGTTAAGAAAAAGTTTAAATGAAAAGATTTTGTGATAAAAATCATAAAAGTTCGATGATTTTTTCGAAACTTATCACTTAAAATACACGTATATTTTTATAGGCATTTATATTAACGTTAAAAGGAGGCATGACACCAAAGTACCATTTATTTTAGGTTATTCTACTAATCCAAATTTCTTTCAGCTTAATTTTTTTTAATGAAAAATGCCTTCAACGGTACGTCCGAAAGGGCAATCGGGAGTTAACAAAACGCCCCCGCCAGCTCCAATGTCTGAAAGACAACAAATGGCATTGCTTATGCAAATGACCTCTCATTCGGCAGATTTTAGATCGAGAAGTCCCTCGTCAAGAACAAGAGACCGCAACGAACGGGGCGAAACTCCTTTGCATTTAGCTGCGATTAAAGGCGATGTTGAACAAATATCCAAGCTATTAACTCATCATTCTGATCCGAATGTTGTCGATTTTGCTGGTAAACAATCGACATTGGTTCAAATGAGAATCATTATTGTTATTTTAGGGTGGACCCCATTGCACGAAGCTTGCAATTATGGTTGGTACGAAGTCGCTTGTAGATTAATACAAGCTGGTGCAAATATAAATGCTTGCGGATTAGAGAATGATACACCGTTGCACGATGCCGCTATGAATGGTCATCTCAAGCTTGTTAAGTATTTGGTAGAAAAAGGGGCTAACATTTACTCGAAGAATTCTAAAGGGAAGACGCCCTTGGATGTGTGTTCTCCTACAATCGCTTACGTGATGTTAAATCCAAGTTTACCTATTGCAGGTATTAAATTTTTGTTTGTATATTGAATTGAGCATCTGATTACAGTAAGTATGGGCACTTTATTTGTCATTGTTCTTGTAGTTCTTAATTTAAAAGTATGTTACTTATTTTCATAATTAGCAGATAAAAGGTTTTTTTTTTTACTTAATATACTGAAGGGCAAGGTTTATTAATCATTACTTTCTCTTTTTGCATTTCTTTATTTATTTAATACTAGAATTGTGGAACAAATTCGTGTTAACGTGCTCACTAAACAATTTGAATTTCCCGCCAAAACCGATGTATGAACTACGACTTAATCGTAGTGGTAGATCTAGGTGGGACGTTCTCCAAATCTCTTCATTGTGATTACGTTTCGCAAGGATTAGATTAGTTTGTTGTTCTTTTGTATCGAAGTTGTACCGATAGTGGTCGTGCAAGCGCCTAGAAAAAACGAGTTCGACCGGCTCTAAACCTGAGATGCGACGAGCATCGCAGATTTATAAAGGTACGTTACGAATAATTGTGATTAGATTGTGTGAAGTAAACTGGCTATTGTTTGCTAGCGTTTGGTATTTGTTTAGGTAAGCAAGAACCATTTTGTTTTTTTCTTTGCCATTTAGGGAACAAAGGTATTTAGCGTTCATCTTTTTTAGTGCAATGCCCTTAGTTGGTTAAATTAGATTTGGTAGAAAAATGTTCAAGCATTTTATAGTACATGAGGTATTTGTACTTTCAATTGTTTTGATTTGCATACGAAATTTATTTAATTAGGCATTTGTTTTAACATGCACTTTGTAATTTTAACATCAATACTGACACATTTGTTGGCATGAGATTTATGTTTTAGTTAATTATCCACTCTTGCTTTGAAAGGGTAATGCTATCTAATTTGTTTTAGAATCGTGACAACCCACCGACGTTATATGTATTATTTACAAAATGTATTGGAATTAAAACTGGCCCCATTAAAACCACCGCTGCATTCCTATAATTTATATACGCGTAAAGTACTATTCAACAGACAGCGGCGGAACATCGATTTTTAATAAAGGGGGTTAATAGTAGTAGGCCAAAAATTCTACATACCCTTAAAAAATGTTTACACATTTTTTTCATTTATTTGTCTTTGTTTATGGCGGTTCATGATAGCGGAGTATACAGTGTGTACTAAATTGTATGGCTATTTTTGTGATTAATGATGATACAATCTTGGTTAAATAATAATAACCTTTTTTTTAAGTAAAAATTTCTTTGTCTGTTTTTGTGTACTTACCAGCCAGAAAGTACTTCTACGTTAAAGCGCATAAAAAGTTGTTGGGAAAAAGTATCATTTGTTTTGATCTAGATCCAATATTAACCCCAGAAAAAAATATGTAAAATCGAAAAATTAAATTTTTCTATCTCAAAAACTAAAAACTTTTCGGGAATCTCTAAACGCCATTTTCTTAAGTCTTTGATTGCATAACTTTTCTCCCATTTAACTAAGCCTGTACTTACCGTTTCCATGTGTATCTTATATATACAGGGTGATCTGCGTAGAGCGTGCATTAAAAGTTTTTTAAATAAATAATTTCAGACTTTCAGTTATACAGGGTGTGCCAAAAGTTGCTATCAACTTCCTTATTTTAAATACAAACCTTTAATTCCTTTACATGGGTCGACAATATAATGCTGAGTTTATGTAACCTAAATTATGTTATCTTATCCTTGACTGTTTTTGATATGTAATTTTTTTCCAAAAAATCGAGCTGTGTAATACTTAATAAAAATTTGTATCTCGTAAATCAGTTGAGATAGTAAAATAAAATGTATGGAACAGTTCCCTAAATCCAGGCTTACTCCTGATCTACTGAAGGTTTCATTTTCTACCATATGGGCCCAGATAATTTTTAAATATCACAATCAAAAATGATCAAAATTTAATTTTTTCAAATGGCACCTTCTGTTTTTTTAGGTCATTCGACAGGAATTGGGTATAGAAAATTTTCAATTTTCTCTAGAATGATGTAAAAAAAAGCAGTAGCAGCCATTTGAAAAATAGATTTTTGATCATTTTTTATTCTGATGTTAAAAAATTGTCCGTGTCCATATAGTACAAAATGGAATCACCAGTAGGACAACAGGAGTAAACCTGGACTTCCAGTCAACTGCTCCATAAATTTAATTTTATAATCTCAACTGATTTGCGAGATAAAATTTTTTTCGTTAACTACTACAAAGACCATTTCTTTGAAAAGAAAATGGTATATGTCAAAACGGTCAAGAATATGATAATATAATTAAGGTTATATAAACTTATATGAACAATCGCCCCGTATAAAAAGAATTATAGGTTTGTATTTAAAATAAGAAAGTTGATAGCAACTTTTGGAACACCCTGTACAGCTGAAGGTCTGAAAATATTTTAGGTAGAACGAAAATGTTTAATTATGGCCGCATACCGAATTTCATTTTTTTTATTTATCTGCAAGTTAAAAAACTTTCAATGCACATTCTACGCAGATCACCCTGTATACAGTGTGTCAATTTAAAAACTTACAATGGGCAATATCTCACAAACGAAAAATTATATAAAAAAACAGTTTCTAGAATAGGAAGGGGGACAAAGTGACATAAACGAGAACTCACCTCATCAACCCCCTAGACCCCACCTACCCCAACTAAAAAAGTTTAAATAGCAAATCCCTACTTGTGATACATTATTGAAAAGCCTATAAAAAATGCTATGCAACGGTATAAATAATAACTGTAGAGGGTGAATAAATAATTGTGAAACCTTGCCTTAAATGGAATATTTAATGAAGTTTTTGTTGAACTACAAATTTGTTAAATATATCAATTAAGTAAATGTTCAAAGTAGGTTCCATTGTTTTGTCAACAATAATACAGCCTACTTTCAAATTCTGCACGAACTTTGACAAATGATCTTCTACTAACAGCGCACATTGTTCAGTAATTCAGTAGTTTTATAAATAACTGACTTAAGGTAACACCATAGAAAAAAATCTGGTGGGGTTAAATCTGGTGACATCGGTGGCCACTCAATAGGACCTTCTCCTTCCAATCCATTTGTTCGGATAATTAAGGTATCCAACCAGTGCCTAACTGCAGCTGCATAGTGAGGAGGTGCCCCATCTTGTTGGAAGTGCAGCAAATTTTCGTCTAGAGCTAGATTGCCTTGGCCGTCTCTTTGGTACTCTAATTCATGCACAATTAAAGGTTCGATGGTGCATATTCAGATAAACGTCGTCAGTTAAAATTGCCTGGTATAAAGAAGGGGCCAATTAAAGCATCACCTAATATCCCTGCCCAAACATTTAGTTTTTCAGGATATTGAGTGTGACCTTCTCTAAATCAATGCGGGTTCGCATCACTACAGTACCGACAGTTCTGTTTATTGACATTACAATTCAGTATAAAAGTACATTCATCACTGAAACAAATATTTTTTAATAGTCTAGGTTCAACAAAAATTCTTTCAGTCATGATTTCACAAAACTTAAATCGACGGTCTGGATCATCATTGCCTAGTTCTTGAAGAAATTCCATTTTGTATGGGTGAAACTTATGTAATTTCAATACCTTCCTAATCGACTCATGTGATAGCCCTATCATTGAAAATACTTGACGAGTTGATGCAGTAGGGTCTATTGCAAATTGTCCAAGAACCTCAATTTGTCTTCCTTCATTCAGTAATCTTGGGACATTCCTTTTTCTATTTTGGACTGATCCCGTTTCTCTAAACTTTTCAACTAAATCGTTGATGTACACGTGACTTACAGTTTTCTCCGGATGCCTCTCATGAAATATCTGAGCTGTTCTTATATAACACTGGTTCTTGGAGCCAAATATGAAAATTATTTCCACGCGTTCAGGTATACTGTAAACCATCGTGACAACTACAGCTGAATGACAGTACTGATGAACACTAGTGACACTTAAATGTGTCAAATGAACAAAAATTATTATCCTAGAAATGGTTTTAAGCATTTTTTGATATAATTTTTGTTTGTGAGATATTGCCCATTGTAAGTTTTTAAATTGACACATGATATATTATACCTTATATCGCGGCAATTTTGCAGACACATGAAAGTCTATGCCTGTTTTCACACCTCTCATTATATTTGCAACAATTTCATTAGTTGCAATCAGCGCATCGTTGCAAGACGTCAAAGAAAACGGCTAGTAGAGCAGATGAACCCAATATTATCGAATTTACCGATGTTTTTTTTTGTTTGGCTCTTCTGCGATGTACAGGGTGGCCAACTAAGAATGCGAGGTACTGTATCTGGAAAACTACCCATCTTAGAGGTTTGCGGCAAATAAAGTTACTACTAGGCTAAGAGAAAAACCTGGAAATTAATTTCAAGTTTCTGAAATAGCCGGTAGGGGGCGTAACTGCATAAAAAAGTGTTGTTTCTGTGAATTCCGCTATATTAACCTAACAAAAAAAAATACCTAATCTTTAATTCGAGAATAATTTGAATTTTTTTTGTTTGACAACTGCCGAGGCAATTTTAGCGTGTTAGCCATAAAAATTAGTTAAATGTTCATAACTACTACAACAACAATGAATCAACACAAATAATTCTTATTTTAACATTCGTTTAAAAAAATTTTTTTAAACAAATTTGCAAAGCTCACTTATACCTTTTGAATTTTAAGAGCTTCTTTCATAGTGTTCGCGTGGATTAATTATTAGGCAAATTCAGCAATAAATAGTTTTTATAATTATAAACAGCATATCAAAGAATAAAAAACTCTGTTAGACGTTTATTTTATTTTTCCATCAAAATGTTCTATGTTGCTGTCGCCGTACACTCTGTTACATATTTGTTAGTATCAAAACGATGTGGAGTTCTAAGCGAAACACTTGTTTTGTGTTTGAGGTGTACTACTTTACAACAAATTTGAGATATTTTTTAATTTCGTTTTTAATTCCAAAACTGAGGTGTTAGACTTTACAGACACTTTCAGCACGGTGAAATGGTGTTGGCGTCTTTATTTTGACATCCAGATTGTCACAGTAAACCTTGTTTAGACCACCTTCACTGAGTGGGAAACAATTTTTCGTATTTTTAAATTAACCCCTTTTCGATTTTAGGTATTTTATATCATCTACGTTTTGGGGCCAAAAAAGAAAAACCTGATCCACCATTTTTTTAGAAATCACGATTCTTACGGAGAGTAATGTCTCTGAAAGTTATCCAGTCTCAATAAATAAAAACGAGAGTAAGCAAGCTCCATCTTCTCGGTGTAAAAATAACTTTTACAGCCAAAAGAAAATGTAAAAGCTTCAACGAACTGTTATTTGATTAAATTTTTTTCATATTTGGACATGTCAATATTAATCAAAGAAAATTCAGAATTGCGGTCACGAATAATTAAGTTCTTTAATTTAGAATAAAACCTACCTGATCAAAGTAATATTGAAGTCGTTGAATCCCGACAGATATAGCTAAAATAATAACGGACGAGTTAAAAATAATAAGTTCCCAAATGAATTGACAACTTTTGCTATGAATCTACACCTAATTTACGGCCGATTAGGCTATGAAGTTCTACATATGAGTTTAATTATAAGTCTTCCCTCTTCTTCAGTAATATGCAAATTTTTGCAATCGTTAGAAACATTGGACGAGTCGTATATAAGACTGAAAGAATTGAACCAGTTTAATACAACCGAAAATGTTTCTAGAGTAATATGGGTTAATGAAGTTGCCACTAGAATTAACTTAATATTTTTCACACCTGCACTGATAAAATTTAATCTTTCCCACGTACACCATGCGTTTTTAATGCAACGTCTGCATCAACATTTTTTTTATCAATAGAAATGCGTTGCAAAAATAACAGCTCTATTCAGATTGTAATTTTAACTCTTAAGACTAAACATCCTTTTGCAAAATATTAATTGTAATCAAACAAATGTATTTATTTACACAAAATCTAATTCCTTTAATTAAATAAAATTATAGGTTGGTCTTTAGAAATCTTATCTATCTTTAATTACGTTAAATTTACGTTCGATTTCAAAGAACATTTACTATAAATCTAATATTGATCAAATTTTGATTTTGAATTTTTTTTTATATTTAAATTAAGTTTTTCAGTATATTAGTGACCGGCAAACAGTTTGCATCAAATGGGAAAAATTTTTGTAATTGAGATATCCGAAAATTTCTTTTGGCAAATCAATTCAGCATATCGAATGACAAACTGACCACTGTCATGGCGGCAAATTAAAAAAATATCCCTTAAATATGTAAAAAGTGAGGTTAGATGACAAGATATTGAATAATGCCTAAGAGAAAAGTTGTTCAGAATTAGATTATACGTCTATGTGCAAATTTTCAAAAGCAAATAATGACTTTTCAAAAATATCAGTTTTCCGGCACTTTTTCGGCAAATATTGAGAAAACAACATTTTTTGCGTTTGACTTGCACAAAACACAATAAAACCAACAAATAAACTTCACAATCCAGTAATTTCTGTTTATTAGTCTACCAATGGACGGCAAAGAACAAAAAACATTGTTTTTTTAGGACGGACTTTGTTGCAATGGCCTACAGAAAACAAAAGGTTGAAATTACAAACTTAGAATTATTTTTAAATAGTCCTACAATGATCAATTCTTCCTTTCTAAACCGAATTCAAACAATTTTTTACAATATTGTCTGGATAATAAGCTCATACAAAAACAAACAAAAATCCGGAAAAATGCCGGAAAACTGATGTTTTTGAAAATTTGCACATAGACGTATAATCTAATTCTGAACAACTTTTCTCTTAGGCATTATTCAATATCTTGTCATCTAACCACACTTTTTACATATTTAAGGGATATTTTTTAAATTTTCCGCCATGACAGTGGTCACATGACGTTTGTCAAAGTGCTTTTTTTTGTCATTCGATATGCTGAATTCATTTGTCAAAAGAAATTTTTGGATATCTCAATTACAAAAATTTTTCCCATTTGATGCAAACTCTTTGCCGGTCACGGTATAAGTAAATTATTGTCAGGTTTGTACAAAACTTCAGCTTGGCGTAGAAAACGATTCATGGAATAAATTAACAAAATTGAAAGCTTACGGTGATGCTTCTTTTCTAAACATTCTAAACTTGTTTAGTGTTTGAGGTGTAGTAATTTACAACAAATTTGAGATATTTTTCAATTTTGTTTTTAATTTCAAAGCTGAGGTGTTGGTCTTTACAGTCACCTTTAGCACGGAAAAATGGTGGTGACGTCTGATAAGCGTCTTGATTTTGACATCCAGATTATCACAGCAAACCTTGTTAGACCACCTTTACTGAGTGGGAAACAATTGTCCGTATTTTTAAATCCATCCCTTCTCGATTTGAAGTATTTTATATCATCTACGTTTTGGGGGCAAAAAAAGGATTGATTTTGGTCACGTAACAATATCAATATGACAACTTGTAAAAATAAATCAATTGCATCACGTTGTAAGAATACAAAATAAATACCAAATAAACTTTACAGTCGGCAAAGTACAGTCCAAATCCATTGGCCCATGATTCAACGCTCCGAAAACTAAGTATGATTTGGACATTTTATAGATCTATCTGCTTATAATATACAGGGTGTCCAAACTAAAATGTTGGATTTAATAAAAACCGCAAAACACTTCAATTTTAGTAGGAAGGGGGGTCGCAATTTTATCGAACTAGAATACGATAATAATCATCTTTCAAGCAGGGGTAGTATAGCGTTTGGATAATACGGGGTACTTTAACAAAATAACGTTCTTTGTCATTATAAATAAACTATATGACAGTTAAGTAAATGGAAAGACAACATTATTTTCAATCGACGAAGAGAATCCAAAGGAAGTTTCAATCTCACAATCATCCCTCAAGAGTGGTAAGTCCCCTTTCTAATTTTTTTAGAAATTTGTGAAACGGTTATTTTATTTTCAAGGCAATGCGAGGTTTTTTTTATTGTTCCTCAAGTACTCGACAGTGTTTAATCAATAAATTAATACTGCAGAAAAAGCAGACCACATTTTTTTATTCTCTTTATTGCCGGTTTTTTTTTAATTGAGGAGATTATTATTTTGTAATTATTGACGTTTCGAATAAATCATAATCTGATTTATTCAAAGGCGACTATGATAAACTCTCCCTCAATTAAAAAAGCCCGTGATAAAGAGAATAAAAAATGTGGTCTGCTCTTTCGCACTAATCATTTATTGTTTCCAAACCGTGTAAGTGAAGGTTACTTGAAGCAAAAAAGTCACATTGTCTTGATAATGCTGTACGTTAGAAAATAAAGAGCCATTTTACTTACCTTTCTGTAAGGGATGATTGTAAGATATTGAAAGTTTCTCTCTTCTTCATCGTATGGAAATCATGGAAATTTGGAAGTAGTTGAGAAATACGGAAATAGTATGGAAATGTTTACAAATACTAGGAAATATTTGTTCACTTATCAAAAAATACGGTAAACATTGGGAAACAGTAAGAAATATTCTGAAAAAAGTAGGAAACAAAACACAACAAAACCTAGAAACATCTTACTACTGAGTACTAGTAGGTTTGAGTGGGACGTGTTTCAATAGATTTCAATAAAAATCGTATACATAGTGATAGTTACTTACGGAGTGAGGTATCGAGTTATCTAACTTGAAAGTATTTAAAAAGTAATCACGTGTGAAATATCATTTCAATCAGGTTTTTCAAAGTTAGTTCAAATTCCACTGAATTCGATACAAAATCAATATGGAGACAAATATTAATCCATTCGCGGATCTTTTTGATGATTTTTTAAAAATAGTGGTGGTGAAGAAAGTTGGCCTCATCCCTCCTAAATTAGTAGAGCATTTCAAATTCCACAATATCGATAATATTCAAATGTTACAAGACTTTGAGGATTTTGCTAAAAGTATAGTATTTTCGCTGTAGCTTTGCGGTTAAGTGATTAGCGCTTAATTTCAGAAATCACATACTCTTATAGTGTTGTCCTCTTCTAACATTTTATATTATACCTACCTAAAATATTGGGCATGTCTAATCGCCTCGAGCAATAAACAGGTAAACAACACCATTAAGTATTGTTTGGTGACAATGGAATAATGAGCTCCCTTTTGTTCAAATGTAAACTTTTAAATAAGAAGTCAGGGTTCTAAACCATTTATTTTTATAATTGTTACATTATATTGATATCTCCTCATTACCACATTCATCGTCATTTTCACTATCACTGTCTTCGTTCTCGCTGTCAGTTTCATCATCTTCTGCTAAGTTTATTACAATATTATTTACTACACAATGCTTCCTAATATTTTGAAGCTTTTGCCAATAATCCATAATTAAGTTTTCGGTTTTAGTAACCGTATTAGACCATATTTCCGGTGTTACTTGCTGCAGGGCCAGTTTCCATGTTTTTTCAACGTTGTCGTCTGTATAACAGTTTTCACCAATATGCCTATCATAATACTGTTTACAAATACCCCAAATTAGCTCAATCGGGTTGAATTGGCAATGGTATGGTGGAAGACGTAAAACCGTATGTCCAGCATCTTCAATAAGTTTGTCGATAGCGTAAACGTTTTGTTTTCGGTGTTGTTTCGCCAAATCTAATAAATCTTTTTAAGGAAATTATCAGGAAATACAATATTATTCTTCGTTAACCACTCTCTTATTTCTTGTTTATTCCACGTAACAGAAGGCTGTTTTTCTTCTATGGTAGAATGGTAGCGTGCATTGTCCATAACAATTATTGAATTTGGATCCAAATTGGGTAATAATTTATCACAAACCCATTTTTAAACAAATCCCCGGACATATTGTCATGATAATCCGCCGTTTTTTCTTTGTTGAAAATACTAAATCTGCATTAGGAACGAATCCGTTTTTTGTTCCGGCATGGACAACGATGTACCGCTCTCCCTCAGTCTGCAATTTACGAACACTTTTTATCGAATCATCTTGCCAGGATCGTTTTATACCACCTACAAAATGATATTAAGAATTATGAAAAAATATATCCATCAGAGACGTACGTACCTTTTGAAAAATCCAAGTTTCATCTAAGAAAACAAATGTTCGAGGTGTTGGCAAATTATAGTTGGCTGCATATGAATCCAGAAACGTGGTTCTTAACGCTACAATGTGAGATTGTTCGCAAAGAGCACGTCTATTGTCATCTTTTTTGTATTCGAATCCACATATCCGTAATAAATGGAACAAACTTGTTTGTTTTACTTCGTGTCCATGCCTTTCAGCCAAAAACTTTTGTAGTGTGCTCAAGGAAAGATATTTTTTTTCCGCGTACATAGTATAGAGATAGACCGATGATTTAATACGGTTTTTGACTTCGTGCGAAGCATCAATCGTTTTTCGCTTTCTTTTGTTGCGAGATTTATTTGGTGTGCGTAGTATTGGATTTTCGTTGTATTTCTTCTTTACATTTTGTACAGTTCTTAACGAAACACTCAAAGCATCACTCACTCTCTAAAATAGTTCATTTTAACATAGTTGCACACAAAGTTGCTATAATTCACTTACCTGTTGTACAGACAGCACGGAAATCAAGGGACCGCCGTTTTCTTTCTCTTGTTGAAAATATTGTAATAATTTTATTACGAACATTTGAGATTGAGAGTTTAAAACTTCACCGGGCATTTTTTTGAGATAAACACTTAAACACACGTAATCAATAAAGAAGAACGTTCTTGCAACGAGTGGCCGAAGCGACGTCTAATTGCTTTATTTATTCTAATAATAACAATAACAAGCTCATTAGTGATAAGGGAAAATGAAAATAACATTCCTAGCCAATTGCAATTTTAATGACGAATACCTATGTAGAAATTTTAAGTACCACTGACTTTCACAAATATTGAAGCATACAGTTTGCAAGTGAAATCCCTAATCACTTAACCGCAAAGCTACAGCGAAAATACTATAGCTTATATCAGTTACCTGATGAGAATGAGATGGCCCGTTATTACGATCCTCATTTAAAAAAAAAGCCTACTCTATTTGTTTTTACTATTGGTGAAAAGGTTTATCTGCAAAATATACAGAAAATATTTAGTGACAAGTTAACTTCAGGAGTGCAGAAAGAAACAGTTAACAGATTTAATTTAAATACGGAGAAGGAAACGCATCTTGCGATTAATTTAAATGAAGAGAGAATGAAAAGTGGTAAGAAATTTAAACAGTTTCAAATATAGGTTTGTTAATAGATGTAATGCACGAAATATAATCCGAATGTCGATAAAAGATTTCAACAAACAACAGTTAATTTTATCATTTTGTTTACAGTAGGTAATAACAATATGATTTTGTTATCTGAATACGTCTTGATTTGGTCAAGAATGTTTCTCGACTTCATTGAAGTACGTTATATCCGGAACATTAAAAAATACGTTGACAACTCTTGTTTACGAGGATATATTGAAAAATTCTTAGCCTTTATAGAACCAAACAAAATTTCAATTAAAAATATTTTATTACTCAACATCTTCTCCTTTTAATTGGATACATTTATTACAGCGAACCTGCAACATCTCTACACCTTTAAAAAAAAAATGTTTTTTCTTGCTCTGCAAACCAGACCTCCACAGCTTCTATTACCTCCTTGTTGGAAGAAAATGTACGACCTTTTAAACTTTTTTCAGTTGAGGAAAGAGGTGATAGTCGGACGGAGCCAAATGTTCTAATAATTCAAACCCTAAATCACGAATTTTTTGCATGGCAACATGAGATTTGTGTGCAGGGGCGTTGTCCTGCAAAAACAAAACACCGTTGGATAGCTTTCCGCGTCTTTTCTCTTTAATATTTTCCCGTAGAGTGGTCAGTAATGTCGAATAGTAATCTCCAGTTATTGTTCTACCCTTATCCAAAAATCAATCATGATTACTCCATGGCAATCCCAAAAAACTGAAGCAAGAACTTTTCCAGCAGATTTTGGACACGAAACTTCTTAGGTCTTGGAGAACCAGAGTGTCGCCATTCCATCGATTGTTGCTTTGTTTCTGGATCGTAGAAATGTACCCAAGTCTCATCCATAGTAACAATTCGGTTTAAGAAGTCTACATCGTTTTCAAATCGAGCACAGATCGAACGCGATGCTTCTACCCTTGCACGCTTTTGGTCAACATTCAAACATTTGGGGATCCATTTTGCAGCAATTTTCTCATGTCCAAATTGACGTGAACCATATGATGAACGCGTTCGTATGAAATATTCAGTGCTTCAGATATCCGTTTTAGCCCAATTCGACGGTCTGATAAAATCATGTCATGAACTGCATCGATATTTTCGGGGACTGACACAGAAACTGGCCTTCCCGATCGGTCATCATCTTCAATGGAAAATTTACCTCTTGCATTCCAATTTTTGACGGTCGCATACGAAGGACATTGATCACCAAGGGTATTAAGCATATCTTCGTAAATCTGCTTACCTCTTAACCATTTTAAATACATTTTCACAATTTCGGTGGACATCTTTTTTCATTTTAATTTATTGCGTGACTCTGATTTACTTTTTTAACGTCAAACTTTACACTGACACTTCTAATAAGTTATTGTTCGTTGCTATAGTAACGCAATATTTTGTTGATGCAACGAACTGGTCTAGGCTAACTAGATATCAATACATCCTCGTTTGGTTCCGTTCAGCTTTTGAATAGATACAACCCGAGAGAAAAAAAACAAGGGGGTATAAATGAAATTTACTGTAGGTTACTTTATTTTTGCATCTTCAAAATTTTGATGCACTTTTAAAGAGCTACTTGCTTCTAAAAACATTCATTTCATTGCCATAAATCACAATCACATTGTTGAAAAACCATCTCTTTAAAATTAGTCGCATTATACCTACTTCTTTTGAAAAGATGTCACAGTGGGGCCTTTTTGAAGGGGCGTGTCTTCCCGTATCGTGGTGCCTCGCGTCTTGGTCGCATTTCTAACCTAATGCAGTGCTTTAACAATCAAAACCATTCAAATATTTCGTGATTATAATAAACACTTCGGTAACTAAAAATGTTTAGTCCTAAATTTGAACTTAAAAATATTATAGTGCGAGTAAGCGGGGTTTCGGGAGGGCACTATTTACCTTTATTATTTTACATTTTACTTCATTTGACATTAGGAATTATAAAATTAGTCGAGAAACATAAATCAAGATTTAACGTGGGAAGACTTTTATATCACACTTAAAAATTGAATGTAAACTGTCAAACTTTAGAGTGTAAATTGAACTGTGCATTAACAGTCGCAAAACTCACACAATGACGGTAAATAATATTGCTCTTTGTTTCTTCGAATTTCATTAAAAATCACGAGCACCAGATTCAGGTTATCAAGTACAAAAATTAAGGGCGTAACAGATGGATATGTACAACCTTTTTCAAACATTTGGAGAATCACTTCGGATGTCATCTGCTTGCAAACACTTCATCACTGACATCATCGTCACAAAAGAGATATTGAAAGATGTTTAAGTGGAACTTAACAAAAAGTAACTTTAAACAGGTTTATGGATGCAAATTCTACATAATATACTAAAGTACCATCAGGATGGACTCAAACAGTGAAACTAATCTTTCTGAATTGTATACTCAATTTTCAATTCAATTATGGAATGGAAACACACGAACAAACTTACTAAGGAATACTGACGAAAAAATATTATCTGGAACCGCTGAAACTGATTCAAATCTAAGTCCTGATGTAACTGAAATATGTGTCTTAACGACATCTCGCGTATAAAGAACGTACATAATAGTATAAATTAATCCAACAGTTATCACTTCGATGACGATATTGCGAATAACAATAAGTTCTGATAATTCATCAGTTGCATTGTCTGAATTAGTGACGAAGAAAAGAAAAATATCTGATTCACCAATTTTTTAGAAATCAGAGATGTTACTGAGCTTAGTGTCTCTGAGAGTTATCCAGTCTCCATAAATAAAAACGAGAGTAAGAGAAGCTCCCTCTTCTCGGTGGAAAAATAATTTTTACAACCAAAAGAAAACGTGTAAACGCTTCAACGAACTGTCATTTGATTGCAATTTTTTTTTCATACTAGGATATTATGTCAATATTGATCAAAGAAAATTCAGAATTGCCGTCATGAATACTTGAGTTCTTTAATTTAGAATAAAACCTACCTGATCAAAGTAATAATGAAATCGTTAAATTTCGACAGGTATAGATAGCAAAAATAATAACTGAAGAGTTAATAGTATATTGAAAAACAAGTGTCACAACAACACTTTTGTCGCACGAAAACAAAGTTTGCAGATCGACCGAAGGGAGGTCTGCAATTGTCGGAGTGCGACAAAAGTAGTTGTGGCACGTGTTTTTCATACTATTTTTCTATTTCGCAAAAATTTACTTCAAATACTTCAAGAAATAAATGTTAATATTTGATCTAGTTTTTTTTTTGGGTTAAAGCTATGTTGGTAGAGTAGTTGATATCCTAATAAAGTTAGCAACAAATGCTGTTGAAAGTTTGCTATCTTCAAAATAATGCGTTGAGATTTTTAATCGCCGTTTAATTCACGAGTTAGTTACAAAACTTTTCTGTCGACCGTACTTTGTAATTTTAATAAAATTATATACTCTAATAATTCTAGAGAAGAAATGCTATTGTGAACGCACCACAACCACAAATTTATAACCTAACTTCATCGTTTCTACTTTTTGTGAGAGCTTCGTCTTTTATTGCCAACAGTATTTTAATATAAGCTCACCAAGTTGATGGAGAATTAAATTACTCAATTTCGATTGTTTTGTCGAAATAAAATAGTTTTCATCACAGTAAAACAAGAAGACTAAATTTTTTGTGGGAACGGATTGGTGCTTAATCAATATAATGGTCCACCTACAAAGACAACACCAAAAGCGTTTGACAATGTTTGATATATCATGGATGTAACTTAGCACATCTCGAACAAGTTGAACTTTATATAATGACTTGTCGCATCATACCGAAGAAAGATATTTATATCCTTACTGTGTGCAACCAGTTTACCAACTTATTGAGACAATTATCCTGCACATATTCAATACTGTCAATGGCTTTGCAACACTTATATCACGGACATATTTGCTTAAGACTCCTTATCGATGAATTTTTGTTTTACACTTACCGTTCTATAATTTCACAAACACGTGCATGTAGAGTTTACAAAAAACATTTTGTTAAAGTGGTTCCGCTACACCTCCAAAAGATTTTTTCAGGAGTCTGAATGTTTACTTTTTATAGTTTTGATTTTTTCTTACAGCCTTACTTAAAGAATCTAACTTTTGAACAATAAATAAATAATATTGAAGAACTGCTGAGATAATAGTTTGTAAAATAGATGAGCTGAACACCCTTAACATGTTATTAAACGTTATCATTGGAATGTTGCATACAGAACAAAAATGTCTTAAAAATCACTGCGAACAAATTAAAGATTTATTACAATTGTAGATTAATGTCGATTTGTTAATAAAATTTGCTTTGCTACAAATTAGGCAGATTTTTATTTATACTTTCATGTTGTAGTTGATTTAAGATAAAACGACAATATGTATGTATAGTTGCCTATACTAAAATCAATTTTGTTTACATTAATGTAAGTCATAAATGCGCGGTCGATGGAAGAATATTGTGTGTTAAGTTTTGTTTCATAAATTAACATTAAATTTTCTTTGAATATTAACATCTACTTAATAAGAACTAACCAAACAAAACCTTACTTAATTTTCTTACGTCAAAATTAAAACTGTAAATTATTTGGTTATACACTAAAGTTTTTAAATCCCTAAAACATTACGGAAAGAGCTTCTATTTCCGTATCGTGTACAATACGGAAACAAAGCTATAGAAATTGCGAAATAGAAAAAAATAATTATTTCCAATCTTATCTTCTTCAGTAATATGCAAATTTTTGCAATCGTTAGAAACATTTGACGAGTCGTATGTAAGACTAAGGGCAAGTTGCACCAAACTCGGTTAACTTTAATCGTAGGTTAAGAACAATCGTTTCTATGTTTAATCCTTGGATACTATTGTATTTCACCTACGATTAAATTTAATCGAGTTTGGTGCAACTGGTCGTGAAAGAATTAAACCAGTTTAATACAACCAAAAATCTTCCTAGAGTAATATATTATGGGTTAGCGAAGATGTCACCAGAATTAACTTAATATTTTTCACACCTGCGCTGATAACATTTAATCTTTCCCACGTACACCATGAGTTTTTAATGAAACGTCTGCATCAACATTTTTATTATCAATAGTTGCATAAACAACAGCTCTATTCATATTGTAATTTAGCTCATAAGACTTAACATCCTTTCTACAAAATATTAATTGTAATCAAACAAATGTAATCATTTACATCAAATCTAATTTATTTTATTAAATAAAATTATGGGTAAGTTTTAGAAATCTTCAATTTACTATAAATGTAATATTGATCAAATTTTGAATCTGAATTTTTTTTTAATTATTTAAACTAACTTTTTCAGTGCAATATATAAGTAATTTATTGTGTTACTCCAGGTTTCCGTAAATTTTCAGCTTAGTAGAAACCGATTCATGGAATAAAATAAAATTAAAAGTGTACGATGATGCTGAAGATGAAGATTTTGAAATAGTGAATGATTTTGACTGACTTTGATGATGGCGACAACTATGAAAACGAAAGCACAGAAAGTAGATAAAAACGTTTAAAGAATTGTTAAAAATATAATTAGTGAAAGTTAATAATGTGTACCGCTTTTTCTGTATTTAATTATTCGGTTATTGTGTTTATCTTGTAGAAAACGATACCAAAATTCTTAGGTACAAATACAAAACGTTTTAGGAAATCGGAAAAATGGAAATATTCGAAAATTGGGAAATGGAAATACTGTGTACGCTTTTTTAGTCTGAACTTTCTCCCTTGATATGCAAAACAATATGCATAAGCAAATCACACTTCCGCAGTATTTTTGATTATCGAAGTTCACACTTCTTTGGTTAAAATCTTCAATTTCTTGGTATCTAACTCAGTTTCGAAATATAAAGTCAATTTTGCGATAATTCTATGTTGCATTTCCGAAAATTTTTGTTCTTCACCTCATTTCCCAAGAGTATTTTATTTTTTATTCACATGTTTTTTAGGCTAAGTCTTTAATCTCTCAATAGGAACAATTGAAGTATGTCCAAATTAGAATAGGGTAAGGGGACAATATTTATCATATAATTTGCCATTACATTAACAAAAACTTAAATTAATTAATTAATTAAACCATCTTTTCTTTAAGTATTTTTTTGATCCGATAAGTAATTACTGAAATATAAAATATTAAAAATATCTACAAGATTATACAAAAAAAATTATAAATGGAAAGTTATATTATATTGTCCACAATTATTTAAATTACGCAATTTTCCTCTTCACTCGCGATGCACTTTCTATACGATCTATTACGTTTATTAGCTGTACGCGAAACGCTTGTTTTTTGAATTGGGGTAGTATACGTTGTTAATATGTATTATTTTTTTTTTCGAATTTTGCAGCAAGCAAAAGCGATAATTTTTTTTACTTCGTTGTACTGTTGGTATCACTCTTTTGTTTCTCTCGTTTCGTAAGAAATGAGTTAATCTTGTTTTCAAAATTAATGTTTATTTTATATTTTAGAACCAACTGTATCAACTAGACAGCAGCCTCGTTCAAGGGATGAAAAGAAGCTCACCGAGCCAAGCAAACAAAAGACCACACCAGAGGAGGTCATGGATTCTTCTAAGAGCGCAACAGAAGATGTGTACGAATTTAAAGCGGTAAAGGAAGCGGGCACGTCGCCCGAAAGCAAACCGGCGGACTCGTCGGAAACGGAGAAGGAACCAGAAACAACCTCTGCCGCGGTCCCAGAAGAAAGTACCGCAAAACGAACTTTCACCGAAGCAACCGATCCCGACGACTCGGCCAACGATGACGAGTCGAAAAAGAAAAAACGAAAAGACGATACTGCTAAAGAACCAAAGGCATCGACGCCGCAAAGGAATAGCGGGCAAACCAAAGGGCAACTCAATAAACAAACGACTAACACACAAAGTAAAACTGTTAATACTTCTGTTAAAGTCAACGAGCGAAAAAGTCCTCCTGCGAGTCCAAAGGCGGCCGTCAGCGATGCCGAACAAGAGGACGGAAAATCCGATTTGAAAGTTCCGCCTTTGAAAATCGTCATTCCGCAGAGTTCTTCGAACGAACAAGAGAGCGGATCGACCAGGAACGGAAAGAATAATTCGCAAAGATCGCATCAAGCTTTGCCATACGTCGTTGCTAGTTCGAACAATGAATCGGCCGAAAAAGATGGAACACCCGGCAACGCGAGCCCCACTGAAACTAGTGGCACTAAAAGTGGCGACGAGAAAAAAGAAGCTGTTGCAGGTTCGGAGGATCAGGTTTGTTCGATCAACCGATTTTCCATCCGTTTCTTTTTCATACACGAACCATTTCTTTGCTTGCTTCTTAATTGCTACAGATTGTCACCCGTTTTTTTTGCGCTTAAAATTTGCTTTATCATTCGATGTCACGAATAAGTCACTTATACCATCGTATATTTCAAGCTTCTTTCGACTTAATTATATACGTCGAGTTTTTATTGCACTTTCTCGAGAACACAGGTATAAGCGACTTTTTAGCTTCATTTTTCAATCATAAACGATGAATGTATAAAATTTGTCATGTTTTAAAGCGTTCGGGACATCATCAAAGAGTATTGCGAAGTTCGCATCGCTCAGGACCTGTTCCAGGTAGTGCTGACAGAAGTAGCAATAATTCCTCCCCACAACTTCAAAGATCTCACTCACCATCCCCAAATGCTTCTCCTTCTACACCTTCAAACCAACCTGAGACATCAACTTCGACTGTACATAATACTTCTACCGCTACTACATCTAAAACTTCCGATACTCAGGTATTTTCCTTGCTCTCTTGTACAATCTTGAGTACTGATTTACCTTCTTTTAACGTATTGGTGCTGCAGGTTACAACGAGCAGCGACACCGAAGCTAGTACGTCTACCTCCAACGCAAATTCGGGCACGTCGATGACTGTTGTCGAACTACATCCTAGAAAAAGGAAAATGAAACCTAATAAAGAGACTCCGGTACCCCCTCCTACGCATGAACAACTGGAAACACCGGCTGTTTCAGAAATACATCCTCACGAGCAACCAATTACGAATTGTTATCAGTTATTTTTGAATATAAGAAAACAGGTAATTTTTTTAGGCATTTTTAACTCTCTGATTAAAAAAAATAATAATTTAAGATCGAAAACGTCGAAAGGGGTTGTTTCCTGTACAACCAAAACCCCCTCAAGGTTTCAAGGATTATTTGATGAATAGGTGCACTTACGTGCTTTCTGGTACCGCTCCGACTACACCTAACATTACTATTCCGGCGACGCTTCCTCCCCTAATGAAAGACTTGTACAGCGAGCAAGAGAAAGAAAGGTACAGGCTCAGAATGCAGCACGTGATAGAAAAAGAAAAGCTAGTGTTATCGGTGGAACAAGAAATTTTGAGGGTGCACGGGAGGGCTGCAAGAGCATTAGCGAACCAATCGCTTCCATTCTCTGTATGTACAATTCTTCGCGACGAAGAAGTTTATAATTTAATTACTCCGGAACAAGAAGAGAAAGATAGGAACGCCAGGTCGAGATACAACGGGCGATTATTTTTAAGTTGGCTTCAAGACGTCGACGATAAGTGGGAAAAAATTAAAGAGCACATGCTGCTTAGGCATCATAACGAGGCCGAGTCTCTTCATGCCGTACAAAAGATGGATTGGGAGTGGAAGTTGAAAGAATTAAGCCTATGTGATGCTAAAACTACACCCTCGATCGATGAATTGCATGTACCCATGGTGCATGTTAGTGATGACTTCGATCTGCTACCTGCGTAATTTTGTATATATTTTGTATTTATAGTTATGTATAAACGACTGTTACATTTCTTAAAAATCAAATAAAATTTGTTAATTATATGAGGTTATTATCAATATTGTTATATGGATTAGTATGCAACGGAAATACCCGTTTTTCTTGGTAATCTTCAAGTACACAACCATTGATTATAAATACTTCGTATTCAGATTGATCTTTACTATACAAATTCAAGTAACGATGCCGTGCTGGCATACACCGGAAAGCAGCACGGTTTTGTCTAACTTTGCCGGCAATAAATAGATGGCTTTATTGTCTTATACCTCATTCAATAATTCTTAATACTTCTTCAATAAATTAACGAATGAAATACGATCAACGAAATTTAAAAATGAATTTTTATTGCATAAACAATGCGAACTCGTCGAATTCTTACGTTAAGAAGAATACGTACTAGCAGTGCGCTCCCGCTAAATCATGCACTATACGTAAGCATTTTAATGCGTCGAATGACTTCGAAGTACCTATAAAATTGACTCAAATTTTCAAGTTATCAGCAATGTTTTGATTGAAATTGGAAGATATAAGAAGGGACTTCGTCGTGGTTGTAGTAGAATTTTGATTTTGTAAAATTGTGCTGTTGAATAAAATGTACAAATTCAAAAATAAAAAACACAAAAGTAAGCATTTTGAAAAAAGTAATACTACAGTGATAAAACGCTCCAAGTTTTGTCTTTCATAGGTAAAACATTAAGTTTTTACCATTGAGTAAAAAGAACTTTTCACTCAATGGTTTTACTTCAAACATTTAAAATTAAAAGCTGTTCTAAGGATACTTATAGTGCATGTTTAGCGATAGCGCACTGCTACTACGTATTCCTCTTAAGGCAGTTGTACAAAATAAGAAGATATTCTTGGTCACGTAGTAAACTCTTTCGACATGGAATATAACTGACATTTTAAGTATAAGGATTAGCGGTAACCATTGATGTATACAATATTTGCCGATTTCCTAAAATACTCTGGGAACTCTTAGTTCGAGGTCCCCGAAAATATCTTTATAACGCCGACCTTAAAAAGGGATTTCCGAAGGAAGGCACACATTCCGTTTTTAAATTTGTATGTAAATGGTATGTGAAGCAGTTACATAGTCGATCCTTCAATATTTATAGCCAACATAACAGTTGGCAAGTATAATGCCCGGTTTACATTATTCCAGTCCAGTGATCTAGCGAGATTCCAGTCCAGTGCTGGACTGGATCTGTAACGTCTACATCATTCCAGTTATTTAGAAGCCGTTGAAGTGTGAACACTATAGTGACAATGATTTCAAGAAGAGATCAGTTTCGAAAATGTTTCAAACGTGCTCAATCACTCTTGCTACAAGAAGTTATTAATGAGGTTGATAAGGAACTAAAAAAAAGGAACGGGTTTGGGTGAGAAATTGGATCAGCGAAAGAGATGAAAAAGGAGGGTCAGCAATACTTTTGCAACAACTGAAGATAGAAGATCCCAATGAATATAGACTGGCACTGAGAATGACAGCAGAAAACTTTGAAGAACTGTTATCATTAGTTTCGATTAATATCCAGCGTAAGAATACGTTGTTCAGAGATGCTATACCCGCAAAATTAAAATTAGAAGTCATTTTTTTTTTTAAGTACTGAGATAGTTACAGAAGCCTCAGTCGTATGTTTCGATTGCCAAAACCAACTATTTCAAAAATTATACCAGAAGTCTGTCAAGAAATTAAAAGGGCATTAAAAGACCACATCAAGGTAATATTTTTTTTATCAAGTATCATATCTGTGACAAATTAAGCATTATTGAAAGCATTCATGATTATATTAATGTATTCTGGGTCATCGCTTACTACATTTAACGAGTCCTCGGTGGTTTGTGTATCTACAGACGCTGGACTATTCAATGGCATATAAGTACTACTACTCGTGCTTGGTCTTGACGCATAATTGTAATTTGGTCTTGACGAATTGTCACTGGCATGTGTGTTTGCAGAATATTTAGGACTATTCAAATCGTGTAGTCGACATATTGTTATCACACTCTGTATTTCTTCTTGGCCTAGGATAGCCTGTTCTGTAGAAAGGGTTCTTAATTGCTTCGCAATGTGTTTCCCGAAGATGTCGAATTCATCTTCCACTGTTTCTGATTTGGATAAATCGTATTGCATATCTTTCATGCTACTGACTATTGTAGACAGCTGTGAAATTTTACTTCTTTTCTTTCGCGGTTCTGATAGACTTACTTCTGGGTTTGTATGGGTAGGGTTCCCACATTGGTCACTAGGTTGAGTATTGTCAGTATTTTCTTTATTTTGAGCATCATCAGTATTTTCCTGAAAATAAAATATTTTTACTTTCTTTTGCAGATACCCACTGCGGAACAATGGAAACAAGTCGAGGAAGGCTTTCGGAATAAGTGGAACTTTCCTTTGTGCAACGGAGCGTTAGACGGAAAACATATAAAATTACTGGCTCCTATGAATATGGAAGTACGAACTTTAATTATAAAAAGAAAACAGCATAGTATTGATGGCTCTTGTTGACCATGATTACTGTTTTACGTATATCAATGTGGGCGCAAATGGAAGCGCTTCGATGGTGGTATTTTTAAAAACTGTTCCATTTTTACTGAATTAGAAAATGGCAGTTTTATTCCAGAAGATGGAGTGATTGTGGCTGATGCAGCATTTCCACTAAAAACATACTTAATGAAACCATATCCTGGGGCTAATATAACTTTTGAACAAAAATATATAATTACAGGCTGTCCGTGCTAGACGCATTGTAGAAAACGCTTTTGGAATATTAGTAAGTCGATTCAGAATTTTCGAAAAAGCTATTTCAACTAAGTTACATACTGTGGATCACATTGTGTATGCAGCTTGCTCTCTACACAATTGGTTGAGAAAAAGTCAAGCAATTATATGACTACTTCTTGTGTAGACCATGACGATCACAACGACCATCATTTGATTAATGGAACATGGAGATCCGAAATAACCTCTTTATATAGTATCATACAACAGGGCAGTAACAACTCAGCAACACATGCCAGGGAAAAAGAACTCAATTTACTAATTATTTTGTGAACGAAGGAAAAGTACCATGGCAAAATCATATGATACATTGATAAATTTGTGTGTTTTAACAAATAATATGCTACTAAAATAAAAATAAATAAAAATCTTAAAATAAATACCTGTGTTTTACGCTTCACCATCACATTTTTAATAAATGAATTGAATTCGGCGAACCATTTCACTTTGGGTTGGTAAACATTGCCACTAGCACCAGATGTGGATGATTTCTTAATCTTGTCTAGTTCAAGGTAGTATGTCGAACGAATGCTTTTTATTTTGTTTTCACATCTTCCGATGTGAATCCTTCAATTTCCATACCAATGCACAGATTTTGCAAAGCAGTTTGGCGCATAGCTTTGTTTTTATAATGTTCTGATGTTATATCCCATAAACACGGATTTTCTCTGTATATAGTGACAAACTTTACAGTTTCGTCTTCAGATAACTTCTTCACCATTGTTAAATCCTTTTTTTGCAAAAAGTCCGCAAAACAACCAACACGTGTACTTCGTCAGCACTGGAATGGCACTGGATTGGCCGTCTACATTATTCCAGTTGCACTGGATTGGTCGCACTGGATTCAAAAGTAGACCGCGAATCCAGTTACTGGACTGGAATGCTTACTGGATTCAGTTCATTCCAGTGCCGGTTTACATTTTTCCAGTAAGCAATCCAGTACTGGACTAGATCGCTGGACTGGAATAATGTAAACCGGGCATAAAAATTTCGAATCGCCTGCAATAAAGTACCCAAGTGGTTGTACAATAGCAAACAAAGACTGAGAATCACCCGACAGCTGTTTCGTCCTTTTGGGACTCATCGGGAGTGAGAGAACTCGAGTGTAAGTTCAAAAATCATTACTGTATTTTAAATGTTAATAATTTTTAAAATTTAAATTTTACTATAAATGTTTTAGAAGGTTTTCAATAATAGGCTAGTGGCCATCTTGAAATCTCTTGCATTAATTGTGACATGCTTTAAAAAAAGTTTTTAATGGTACCGGGATTCTTTAAATGACAATGAAGATTTGTGCCTAAAAATTATACCTATCAGAGAAATTCTTTAAACAGTTAAAAAAGTTCTACCTTATATAGGTTTGGCTCCAGATGCCCTCAAAGAAGCGGCTAGAGTTGGTGATTTACATCGAATTTGAGAATGAAAAAATTAAATAATCTGAAATGTTCATTTCAAAAATTCTGAAAAAATTCACCAAGCATCTGCAGCGTTTAAAGAAATTTGTCTCAGAAAGAAAGCAGATATATTTTTATTTTTTCTATTTGTAATAGTCGAAATTAAAATAAATTTTGTTCACGTTGCCGGAAATTTTCCGGAGTTGTAATTATTACTATTATTTATCCTTTTTTTATTAAGTAGATAAGGACATTTAGTTATAGTTTACACTGCCACTGCCTAATACTCTATCAAAGGAGTTTCGTACCTTGATTCGTTTTGCGTTACTTTTTTTTAAATAACTATTACTCAAAAACTGATTACTTATTAGAAAGGTATTAAGTGCTCAATCACAATTTGTAATTGCAGTACATTAAATAAAATTAATCTAAAATTAAGAATTATTATAATATAAATAAATTTATTCTTAAGTTATGTAAATCTGACTTGAATTACTTTTTAAAAACGAAAACATGTTATATTTAAAGGACGTACATATTTAACATTTTCATTTGTTATCAAAATATAAAGATGTGGTAAGCATAATCACAATGCTCGACTGACTGGTGCCAATAATTTTCTTTCTTTTTTACCCGTCACATTCTTTGTTGGTGCGTAACTTTGATTATCAAAGTTTGGAACCTGTTTTAAAGGTTACTAATTAATTATAATGATTTTGTACTAATAGCGACATCACGTATCAGTTTTTTAATCAGAAAATGTAATTCCATATATCTCATAAGGTTGGTCAATCTGAATACGGAGTATATATAATCAATGACACACAACTGATAAATTAAAAGAAATAGGTAAATCAGGCAATCCGCAACACTTTGTGGTCGTCGGAATGCTGAAGTAAGTTTTCGCCCTTATAATAGTCTATTAGGCTACTTGCTAACTCGAGTGATCGATGGTCAGGAGCAATTATAGGTTAAAATATAAGAGTAAGTAGTCCACCACGGAAAAAGAGTTCTTAGCTGCCACTTGCTCGTAGTTCATTTCTTATCTGTTGGTACTCGTTTTTATTGTTTTGTTTTCTTTCCTTATTCTGTCACTTTCCACTTCAAGTTTTCTTATTTTTTCTTGATATTCTTGTTGATCTGCTCTTATTTGACTAACTTCTAATATTAAATTTTGTAGTACGCTTAATATTTTATCAATTTTATCTTCTTGGTGTTGTTTTTTGTGATCTTATGGTTTTTTTTCTATTAAAAAGATTTGTCTTCTCATCACTTGTTGCATGTCGCTCTGCTCGCTTTCTTTTTTCTTTGTCCGTTGCTAACTCGAGTGATCGATGGTCAGGAGCAATTATAGGTTAAAATATAAGAGTAAGTAGTCCACCACGGAAAAAGAGTTCTTAGCTGCCACTTGCTCCGTAGAGAAGTTGATACGCTATTTGGAGAGTTATAAGTTTACCGTGGTTATCGATCATGTCCCGTCAAATGTGGGATGACCAATGACGTGGTAACTCGAGGAGAACAGTTGTTCGATTAACAATGATAGATCTTGATTTTTATTTCCTCTTTATGATTTAACACCGTGTAATGCAGGCAGTAAATTAAATTAATTAGTTGAAAAGGTGAGCATTACCTTTTCATTAGCAAATCATGTACCAAATAGACAAATGCAAGAAAAATTAAAAATGGTCAAATAAAGGCCTGACACCATACAGTACCTACCTTGCACGATTGCAGACATGGTAATTCTGCTTAAACCGAATTAACCACCTATACTCACTTTTATATGAAATGCAATTTAATATTCCTCATAAAGTCAACTATGTCGCTATCGCGCTCTTGACACCATGCCAATCTGACAGCCTTCTCTGATGCGGTTATAGAGGAAGACGTCGATTTGGAGAGTATGCATGTAGTCCAAATGAAGAAATTTGTGCAACCGACCTTGAGGTTTTAAATTGGTATGGTATTGCTATATACTCTTTTTGGTATTGCCATTCGCTTAAAAAAGTCGATTTTTTAGACCGCTGCTGTTACGCTTAGGGTCTACCATGCATCATATTGATAATTCGACCTCTATCAACATCAGAAACGTTAGCTTCTAGAAATATTCTATGGTGTTGATCTAAAAGCAAAATCTTAAATCTGTTCCCGCTCAAACCATCAATAATGTTTAGCACAAATAATTGGGACATTAACACAACAAAATGTTTGCAGAGAAATACGTACAGATATTTAGATCCTACGCATCAAAGAAGCTACTTAGACAAATATTCAGAATTGAAAACATAAAACCATCAGGAGTACCTGCTTTAAATGAATTTCGATAGTTAATGTATATTCAGATGACAGTGGATACAGATCCAACAAATATTCATAACGAGACTACAAACACCTATTCCCGAAATTTTATATGCTAACTATTGTACAACGCAAATGTATAGCTCATTGCGTCCAAGTTCCTAGATCGTTGCTTTGATAAACGCTACGCTACGAAGGGTAAAGTCCACTGAATGCTAATTTAATAGGTACACTATTGGGTATTTCAGTTTAGTATCTATATATGAGAGAATAATTAAAAATTGGCGTTACAATTCGTGCATACTTCTTATTTCATTCAAAGTCGTCGTATTTCAAATGAATCATCAGTTAGTGAACCGTCGCGTCGTCTGGGGTGATTATTCTAACAGATTTCCACATCATATGAACGATATCGCCACTAAAAACAAGATAAACCACCGATTTTCCAATAGGATTCGATCAGCGAAATATCACGGGGAAATCTAAATCAACCAAAAGCAAAATAAAATTGACATCTAAAGAAAAAACCATCTGCACTTGGAAATCCACTAAATCCGGGTTTTTCCATATCTGCGAGTAAAAAAATATGTGAGCGAGCACAGTACTCACTGTCCATTAAACTTTGAAATTTCCCTATACAAAGTTAATTTCTGAATTGGAATTTATGAAATTCGAAATAGAAAACTTACTTTCTCTCCGAGAGTCTCAGAGACATCAATAATCTGTGTGTAACGGTGATTGGTTATTATTGAAATTGACAACAAGCTACATAAGAGTTCAATTTATCAATCAATTGTGTCAATATAATTTTTGGTAATTCTAACGTGATAGATTTGGAGAACGCTATTTAGGTTACAAACCGAACGGAAGACAAATCTCCTAAAGACTCGACGACGATTTGAACCCTTGCACGTTTTGAAATATTATTAAATATTTTAATATGTTTGGTTAAATTTTAGAAATTATTACGCAAAACGTTTTCTTGTACACATTGTTAAGTGTTCTGATAGTGGAAATATCCTGAAAACACTTTGGGGACATATAAATCAGACTTTTCAAATTCCCTAAGTTAAACATAATGCTTCAGATTACCTTCTAATAAGATTATGCATTTTCCCTTCTTTTTTGTTTCTGTAATTGCTAAAATATCCATCCTTGTTTGTTCAAATTCTTGTACCAGTTCTTGTTCCTTTCCCATTAAACTTCTTACGTGCCATGCACCCACTTTCATTTTAAAATCTAATTTTTCTTTACTTATTGTATCTTCTTTGTAATTTTTTTGCTTGTCCAAGTTCGTCTTCTTATTCTCGATCATTTCAATAATTAGTTTTTTGTCACATTAGATTCTTCTAGTGCGTCCTTGTCTACATTTCATCTCCATACTTTAGCATCTATTATTAATTTTGATAACCGATTTTAGTAGTTTTACCGTGCTTTCTTTCTTCTATTGCTGTTGCTCTTATTTGTTTTTGACATCTCTCTCTCTCTTTTTGTTAAATCATTATTAATAAATATTTGTTCGCCTCTTATGTTCTTCAATTTGTTTTTATTTTACATTATTTCCATTTTGTCTTTCAAGTTTTCAAATTCTATCACACACATTTTAGCCCAATTATATTTGCGGTTTTAATCGGGACATCCACTTCCAGTTTCTGTTGTATGAAATTCCTCATTTCTTCTTTTATATATTGCTAGCGTATTTATCTTTATCCATGTTCAATCCTGATACTACTACATTGTTCCATTTTTTTCCATTTTTCAAGTCTTATATTTGTTCACGTAGTTCATTTCTTATCTGTTGGTACTCGTTTTTTATTGTTTTGTTTTCTTTTCTTATTCTGTCATTTTCCACTTCAAGTTTTCTTATTTTTTCTTGATATTCTTCTTGATCTGCTCTTATTTGATTAACTTCTAATGTTAAATTTTGTAGTACGCTTAATATTTTATCAATTTTATCGTCTTGGTGTTGTTTTTTTAGTGATCTTATGGTTTTTTTTTCTATTAAAAAGATTTGTCTTCTCATCACTTGTCGCATGTCGCTCTGTTCGCTTTCTTTTTTCTTTGTCCGTTGAACTCATGTTGTTTAGTACTTAATTTGATTTTTCGATGATATTTATACGCACTTTAACTTAATTTTAAATTTTAATTTAGATAAAGTGGTAAATTTAGTGAGTTTGTTATTTTAATTTGCCCTAATCGTTTCTTATATTATACGCAATTTAATAACCGCACAGTACTCTATCAATAACGTTGCCTGTTCAAATGTGATCATTCGTTAAGGGGGCAAACTTACATGTTATTTTACCATAAGGCGTAACGTTAGTTAAAATCGCGTATAACGTAATGGTTTACGCCAAGTATGAATAAATATTTTATTAACATGACTGTTAATAATTAAGCGCGTAAAAATTCGCAATTTGTTTAAAAAATAAACAAATAGTCGACGTTTGTGAGTGACAAATTTCTTATTGTAATTGAAACAAAACCAGTGGCTCAATTTGTTGGTGCTTGTAACATGTTTGAGATATTGTTATCTAGGCGACGTAAGTCTTTTGAGAATATTATAAAAGTAAAATGCAACTGTTAAAAAATGTTGTCAAGAGATAGCACTTATGCCTGTAATTTTTACGTGATTTTCTCCGAATACCAAAACTACCTTCCCTTTTATCACGTGAAATCATTGGCACATGCCTTTGATAATATGATGATGCTGATCATAAAGTTTAATGTAGAATTCAGGTATAGTGTCAAAATAGGATCATTCCATTTAAATAAACAAAGATGGCGTCAATTTCAGGTAAATCTGAAAAAGTTCTAACAATCATTGGTTATATTACTAAAAAAAAATATTTCTTGATATCAGAAACAAATACTGCAGCACCTCTTCTCGAGCTTCCGCAAAGGGTATCCATTTTATTGGCCATGTTTGCTACAAGAACTGGAGCGCAAGTTCCACAGCTATGGAAGCAGATATTTTGGTCGAAGGATTGTGCTTGAGTGAACAGTTGCATCAATTACGTTGCAAACAATTTATTGGAGATGGCAATTCAAATACTTTTGCAACGCTGCGATAATCCATTTTGTATAGCAGGGACATAAAAAATCGAATGCTACAATACAGAAATTGCCAACAAAGGCGTATGTATTTTAAGAACCACTTTTTGTGTCATTGATATTCGTAATAAAGGACTATATTTGTTTATTGTTAAGTATATTATCCTTAAATATATTGATACATTGATATTGCAACTCAAAGTAGTATTAAAATAGTTATTTAAAATATTATATCCGATAAAATTTTTTTCCGTTTTTCATTCTCGTGCATTGTCAAAGCCCTAAATCACAATTTTTTTAAGTTGAATTGCAAATTCTGATGAATTCGACGTTATGGATATTTACTTCACCAATGAACAATAAACTACACTTCGCTAGTTAACCCTTTGTTGGTAACATCCGACTAATAGGCGGATAAAGAAATGTATAAGGAAGCCGAATCGACACGAGGAATTTCGTTAACGTTCCCGTTGCAGTATTCTCTAGTTAAGGGATAGTACACAACTGGGTAGTCTTGTGATGTGATGTGCGTTTACTGAATGAGTATCTAACGTCTGTGAAGCGGGTGTTACCAGTAGTGTAATATATAACCCCGTCTCAAAGTCGGATATTACTGTTAGTGTTACTACGCAGTCTCGACTCAGAGTATGATTTTATAAAAAACTATTACTATTGATTTTATAATCTCTAGTGTACAATCGTTTGTTAGCAACAGGTTCGTATCAAATTTAAAAATATATAAATTTCTTCAATACTAAATTTTCGCACTTATATGTTACAGACAGAAAATGTATTCAAAAAGAACGCTCAAAATAATTTCTCTTGTACCTCAACCTCAAGAAGACGACGTTAGCGATGAAGAAAACAATTCAGACGATTCCTTGATAGACGACGACCATCTAGAAATTGAAGAAGGTACTGATTTTTCCGACTATGACGATAACCCGGATGTTTTGCTAAATGAAGAAACGGAACATATTACTCGGAATAATATCGCAGAAATTGAACATCTTCCTGAAAAAAGTAACGAAAAACTAAAAACAGCGATAACGAAAAGATCTACAACCAAAGGAATCACAAGAAAGGGAAATAAGTACCGTAGAACAGATAAACCCCGGTGAAGAAACGATGTCAGACGAAGATATACCGTTGTGTTATTATGGAAAAAACAGATGCTTTAGATGGAATAGTTTTGAACCTAGTAGCTCAAGAACAGGAAAGCATAACATTATGAGAATGAAGGTGCCTGCATTGCAAGGAGCAGCAAAACATCTAAAAATGCGCCCACCTCGAAAGAAATATGGAAACTGTTGTTCGACAACACGATTATATCGGATGTAGTAATTTACACAAACAAAAAATTACAGGCACTCAGATTAAAACTCAAAGAACAACAATCGCCAAACTACAAAGATACAGACTCACAAGAAATAGAAGCTCTTATAGGCTTGCTAATGTTATGCTCTATTTTTAAATCCGGCAGAGAGAATCTGTCTTCATTATTTTCCACTGGTCCTGCTGGGCGCCCTATATTTCGAGCTATTATGCCGTTGAAGCGCTGCCAAACGCTCCTTTTAGCCCTACGTTTTGATAATGCTGAATCGAGGGACATTAGAAAAGCAAATAATCCTGCAGCAGCAATATCGGAGATATTCGAGAGATTTATTTTTAATTGTCAGTCTAATTATGCAATTGGAAATTATGCTTGCGTGGATGAGATGCTGCTCGGATTTAGAGGTAGATGTCCTTTTCGGATGTATATGCCCAAAAAACCAGCGAAGTATGGCATTAAAATTATGTGCCTAACAGACGCCCATAATTCGTATCTATACAATGCTTACATCTATACTGGCAAAGATAGTGATGGCACTACTCTCTCAGTCGAGGACAAAAAACTTAGCAAACCGACTCAAGCGGTTCTCCGCCTGACAAAACCAATTTCTCGTTCCAACAGAAATATTACCGGTGACAACTGGTTTTCTTCTCTTGAACTTCTGGAAGAACTAAAGAGAAGAGGCCTAACCTACGTTGGAACGTTAAAAAAAAACAAACGAAATCCCTTCGGAATTTTTAAATAAGCGGAGACCTGTCGATTCAGTGATCTATGGATTTACTAAAGATTACACTCTCTTGTCCTTTATTCCTAAGAAATACAGAGTAGTGTTGCTCGTCTCATCTATGCATCATTCAAATTACAGGGATACCACGAATAACAAGCCAGAAATAATCAGTTTTATAATTCCACTAAATCTGGTATAGATACGCTTGACCAAATAATTGCAAATTACTCACCAAACAGGAGAACCAGAAGATGGCCGCTGGCTGTATTTTATAATATGATAGCTGTAAGTTGTGCAAATTCTCGAATCATATACCAGACGTTTTACAGAAATAAAAACGAAACAAATTATGATTACATATATAATTTGGCTACAAGTTTAGTAAGAGAACACGTGGAGAGACGACTTGCTATCCCTAACTTGCCAGTAAATTTGAAAATAATAATTTGTCAAGTCCTGAATATAGACAATAAGGAAAATAAGAATACTCGAAACGATAAATTAGAAAAACGAAAAACCTGTATTGTCCTCCAAAATTAAAAAGAATGACTGCCTATAAATGTGTTTAATGCGATAATCCAACATGTTTGGAATGTTCAAAAAAATGTGCAATTCCTGTTGCAATGACTTATAAGTAATTTATCTACCATTTTGAGAAATACTGTTCTTTTTTTGTTACGGTGAGGTTTTGTGACAATGTTATTATATTTTCCTAATTTGTTTTATTATTATATTTTTAAGTTAATTGAAAACTATATTTCTTTTATTACTGTTTGACTTTATGTCGATCAATCCATATATTTGTAGCGCTTGTAGATTCTGCTTTTTGTGTTATATTGGCTATATAAGACTTCATTAATTTGTATTCCAAAAATTTTTGATAATAAATTTGTATGTTGTATTTTTGCTATTTATTATTCGTATTTCTATACGACCTTCACTTTCTCACTCCTTGTTATGACGTGTCTTGCAGTCGTGTTACCGACTGAGGGTTAAATCGCCACCTCAAATAAATTCAATTTGTAGTAACCTACTACAGAACAAATTTTAGTACTAGTTTTTTTGTAATACTAGGTAATTTCCAGTGGCGGCTTGTCCATATGGTCATTTGGTCAATGACCTCCCAAAAATAATAATAATAATAATAATAATAATAATAATAATAATGCTTTATTGCCCAACAAGATCTTCCTAATTACAGGACAAAGGTACAATTCACATTAAACTTAAATGTACATTCCAGAATTTAATTATTTATAACTTAAATATTGTCTTATATATAACAAAATGTATATATATATATAAAATTACAAAGACATGCTGCAAAACTGATTCTTGATAGTTACATATTTGTATAGAACGTGTTAACTAAGAATGAAATTTAAATTTGTGCAAAATTTCAGATAATGAAGAATTAAATATATCACACTCATAAGAGATATTATTAAAGGTTTTGCACATTCTGAATAGCGGAGACTTGATCAGTAAATTAGTTTTAGGAATAGGACAGTAAAAGTGATATCTAGACGAGATGCAATCGGGGTGTCAAAATATTCAACTGTCCTAAAAGATCTGCACAATCAATAATGTTGTTAGAAAGTTTGTATAAAAAAGTCAGCAATGCACAATTTCTTCTAGAATATAAACTGTCGTAACCAAATTTAATTAACAGTTCATTGTAATCAGTATGCAACTCAGGATAAACGCCAGTTGATTTAAAACTAAGAAATTTAATAAATTTCTTTTGCACTCTTTCAACTGCCACTGAATAATTATTATAATAGGGGTTCCAGATTATTGACCCATATTCCAATTTGGCACGAACGTACGAGCAATAGAGAATTTTTTAATGTCTCTAATTTATCAAAATCTCTACAATTTCTAATTATAAAACCATATAGTCTCATACTGTCTTTAATAATGGCATCAATATGTTCATGAAAGGTTAACTTGTGATCAAAAGTAATTCCTAGATCCTTCATTGATGTACATCTATCCAAAGGTACGTTATCCACCTGGTAATCATATTGTATGAAGCAATCTTTCCGAGTAAATGAAATAACTTTGCACTTCGAAGTATTTAAGTGAAGTCTGTTTAATATACACCAATGATAAATTTTATCTAGGTCATTTTGCAACACATAGCAATCTTGTAAATTCGAAATATTGTAAAATATCTTTAAATCATCTGTAACCCAGTTTTCTACATTGAATCTCTGAGTACAGATCATTAACAAACAAAAGAAAAAGAAGGGGACCTAAATTTGACCCTTGAGGGACTCCAGAAGATGAAGTGTATGCAAATGAATAAGCACCATTATAGAAAACTACCTGCTCTCTATTTAAAAGATAAGATTGGAAAAATGATACTAGAGATGATCTACTCTGTCAAACGGTTTTGACATATCCGTGTAAATGACATCCACTTGTCCTTGTTTGTCCATAACTTCAGATAAGTACTGTGTTAAACTAACCAAATTAGAAATTGTAGAACGCTTAGGAACGAAACCATGTTGAAAACAGGATAACTGATTTTGAATAGCGGGAAAGATTCGATTATATAAAACTATTTCAAAAGTTTGGAAAAGTTTGATAGTACAGACACTGGTCTGTAATTAGAAATATTAGAAGAATTTCCACTTTTGAAAATCGGGCAGATTCTAGCCCTTTTCCATATCACAGGATACGACTTTGCAATTAACGCCTTGTTAAAAATTATACAAAGTGGTTTAGCAAGAATGCGTATGCAATCTTTAATAATGAGAGAGGGTATTAAATCTAAACCGCAGGACTTACTGTTTTTTAATTTTTTTGCTGCAAATATAATTTCAGTTTCAGTTATGTTTCTAACAGAAATAGGGAAAAAGTTATCAGTTGGCAATCCGAAAACGGTATTAATTGAAGATGTTAAGTAAACACTGCTGAAAAAATTTGCAAAGGCATCGACTATCCCTTTTACTGAATCAAATTGAAGATCGTTGTGATGCATAATTCCAGGTATTCTAGATTGTCGTTTTTTACTATTTACAAAAGACCAGAAAGACTTTGAGTCTACTGTTAACGAATATTGTACTGTGTTTATATAACATGTGTAAGCAGTTGAGGTTTGCAGTTTTATAGTAGTTCTTAATTTCTTATAATTTTGCAGATCAGACCTGAATTTAAATCTCTTGTATTTCTTAAAATATTTATCCTTAAGTTTAATATTTGAAATCATTTCCGACGTAAACCAAACAGGATATTTACGTTTTCGGATTTTTAGCAACAGGACATGTTTGTCAAATATTTTGTATAGTTTATTATAAAAGAAGAAACAAGATGATCGGTATTCTCAATATCTAACAACACAGACCAATCAACGTGAAACATATCATTATATAAAGACGGAAAGTTTGCTCTTTTAAAATTATACGATTTGGTAACAGATACAGTAGGAAAATTGATAAATTTGTTGCATAATTTAAACGAAACGATAAGAGCTGGATGATAATCGTCCAGTGGCAAAAAAGGAGTTTTATCTTCAATCACTTCACAATTGAAGTTTGTAAAAATAAGATCCAACAGACGATTATCTTTATTACATATAAAATTTTTCTGGGTTAAATTAAGTAGTTTTTCAAAACTATTTAATAGTTGACGTTTCTTATCCGTACTACTTTTTTCAATAAAAACTGGCGAGTTGAAATCTCCTACGATTAAGATATCACCAGAATCTAAAAATTGTAAATATTCGAATTTTTCAAGAAATAATTCATAATCTACATATGACACGTGAGGCGAAATATAAATACAAAATATGTACAAATAGCTACGTTTAATATTAATGCGACATCCAACAATTTCAATGCTCTTCATGCCCGGAAATAATGATAAGTCGATAGTTTCAGATATGAAATCGTCTTTACATGCAAGTAATACTCCACCACCTTTTTTTTGTTCCGTTAAATTATAATTTCGATCAGCGCGATGTACTTTGTATATATTTGGAAATAACTCACTGTTTGAGAAGTTTTCATTAAGCCACGTTTCAGATAACGCAATAATGTCAAATTCGCCACTACTTACATTTTTGTATAGTTCATTAGTCTTGCTACGGATTCCTCGAACATTCTGATAATAACATGTAAATAAACTGTTGGGCATATTTAGTTTAAAGACGGCACAGAAACAATTTTCGGAACACCGCGTATGTATTTGATTTTACAGTTTGAATCACCGGCATTCTTTCGATCTAATAATTCTTTTTGATTTTGTTATAGTATGCTACTTGCCTAGGGTTCGATCGAAAGATAAGAAGATATTTTTAAAATCGTCATTATTTTTCAACTTGTAGGCTTTTTAATAAACGCGTGTACTGCGTTCTCATTACCAAAAGTAACTTTAATTAGTCGAGGTCGGCTATTCTGAGTATTCGCTTTTCCAACACGAATAGGTCGTAACGCATTGTTGTTAAGTTCGGGATCAATAAACGTAACACCTTAGTAACTTCCGTGTGTCGGATATAATTTGTTCTTCTCGGTCGAGGTTTCCATTTGGTTCTGCTACTCCAAAAATAATCAGATTTTTTCCTAATCTGACGATCATCCCACTCTTGTAGGACTTCCTCAAAAGTTTCATCGCTCACTTTAGACTTATTTTTGAACTTTTAGCTCTTGAATATCTTGTTGCAATTTTAAAATTACAGCCTTCAGCGAGTTAAGATCATTTCCAGTGCTTTTACAGGTATCACACGACCATTGAACCTTTTAGAGTTTATCACTCTTATTTCGGTACCAGACAAACTTACACATGTGTTGCCGTATATCTTTTGGCAAACACAGCATGTAACTAGAAGTTGTGTTTCAAATGTTCCAGAGCAACATATACACTTATTATTAACCATTATGTAAGAGAGACACTTTACACACGTCTACACATGTCTACGTCTACGTAATTATTTTGACAATATATAAAAAAATATTCATTATTACGTGTTTTATTAAAATAAGTAATTAAGTCGCCAAGTACAATAACTTAAAATTTATCGGCCGTCGTTCGTAATTCATCCTCTTCAACCTTGGGCTGGCAGTGCGAATTGTCCTCATTGAATTAGAACTACCCGGAAAAACTCGACAAAACGTGCAGCGCCCGAATAAACGCTAGACGTCCGAAACAATAATCAACTTTGGGTCTAATAGAGCTGGATCCGCAGTTTACGTTGACTTCGTATAGGGTGTACAACTACGCTCGATTTTTGATTCGATTTTCGCGTGTTTTAAATCAATTTAAGAATTTATATTGATATGTTTTACTGTTGTTGTGTTGTTTTGTAAAAATACTATTTTTGATTCGCGTGTGCATGCGCTATAATAGAAAATGTCGGTAGTGCAGAAAATTAAACAACTAAAAAGTGCTAACAAACTTAATTTTACAAAATTAGTTGAGTTCAAGGCAAATGGTCGTCCTTTGCCAGAACTAAGTTTACGACAAACTAGCAAAGACAAAAATAAAAATGTTCATCGAAACTTTCGCAAGGTAATGTACGATTTAGCTAACTGAATATGTGGTTGTGAAGTATCAAATGTATTTTACTGTTTTGTTTGTTTATTATTTTCTAAAGACTCTTCAGACTCGCTATAGTGCAAATCGGTGTAAGAGATTTAAAACATTTAAAGGAAATAAAAAAAACATGCTTTGTCTGCAGAACACATGAAATGCTCGCTAAATTTTGCAACCGTAGGAAATGTTGATATTCGTACACAGCTAGACAATGCTTAAAGAAAATCCCTTAGAGATTTTAATGAGAATGTTTTGAAAAATCGCTATATTTTGAACAGAATTGTAGATTGTATAAAATTTTGCGGTGCATTTAAGTTATTTATATTTTTTTAAGTATGTCTATTTTTTAAATTAATTTTTGACCTCCCAGTATGATTGACCACGAGCCGCCACTGGACTAATTTCGGCGACGTACGTTCACCTATACGTTATCAGTGTTAACAATAACAGTAATGTTCATGCTACTTCAGTTTCATGCAACTAAATAACTAATTTTAATTTATGTTTTTCTGATAAAGAATAATAACGCCTAATCGAGATTAATCTTGTTTCATGTTTTTGTGATAATCCCGTGGTAGTTTTTACTCTTAAACCGTATTTATTTCGACCTCTAACTAGAATACAAACAAAACGTTGTATGTATTCTAGAACAAGTAGCTTCCTTTATTGAATGAACGCCCATGTTACCAAAATTGGTTTCCACTAGTGTAGCACCTCATTTAAGCGGCAATTTTTGCATGCATGTGCCGCCTCTTTGCAATCAGTATTAATTGACGCAAGTGGCAACTGTTGCCAGTGAATTAAAGTAAATTCAATCGCTTGCCCCCCTTAACAAATATACACTACTTCATGTTTACTTATTAGTTCTTATTTAATTGTTACTTACATTCAACTTATAAAGTTTTTAATCACTTTAATTTAATCTTACTATTTACTTATTTAATTATGTTCACAAATCACCAGTAACTAACGCTCTAAACTTAAACGATTCGCAAAAAGTTTACTTTAAATTTTTTTCGAAACTTTCCATGTTTTTAAATGAAAGTGACAACAGTGTAAAATGTAGATTTTAAATAACCAATAGAAAACAAGTAACATTATAGTTTACTTTGTGTTTGAATTAAGTTTTAAAGTTTTGAAAGTAATTTAAGTTGAATTAAAACGTGTTTAGTTTGGGGAACTTAAGTATTTTTACAATAATTGGTTTAAGTTTAAGTGTATTATAGGAATTACACTCATGAGCTCTACTTGATAATAATATAAAGTAACCTCAAAGTTTTATTAAACATATCTCAGGATGGAAGAAGAAGAAAACTCTAACGATTTAGAGAAAATAGAGAGACCTTTGTCTCCGGTTTTATATAACAGCAACATGCATCGCAAAAGAATCTACGAACGCAAAAGGGGCAGCAAAACTCGGGTTCGTTTGGCGAAACGGTTTTCTGAAGACGAAACCAATAAAAGTGCTGGTAGTAAGGATTTTCAATTTAAAATACCGATGTCACCACCTGTAAAGAAGTTTAAGCCTAATGTTACCGGTTTTTGCACCGGCTCTGGTAAAAATATTATTATACCGTCTGAAGCACTGAAGATACATTCCAGTTTGTTCTGTGATATTTTAGGTGCAGATTTAAATGAAAATAACCTGGTGGTGTTCAGAAAAGACTTTAGTCGTGTACATAGTTTGACGTCTAAGCCGAATGCTTTTGAAACAGGTTTAGGAGATACCCAAATTCTTCTTGATGCGGAAGCTACTGCTTGTATAAGTTTGCCAGATTCTAAGAATACTGTTAAAGATTCTTTTATTGGTTTTTCTGAGGGAAGCTATAAAATTTCACACAAGTTGGTGGGAACATTTCAAAAGTTTTTGAATGATTATGGGAAAGTTATAGTAGCTTGTAGTTTATTGGATAAAACACTATGTCAGGTTTTTGCTGAAGAAGATTTAACTCTTTTAAGTGCAGTTAGTAACCCGAGAATCTCTTCAGACAGAGGAAAACACATTAACTCACAGAACAAATCGGAAGGTAGTGAAGGCGACTTGTCACCTTATGAAGATTTACTTAGCAATAATCAAGAGTTTTTCATTGATTTTAAGACACAATCTACCACAGGTGATGAAGTTACACCTGTAGTTGCATTTTCTACAACTAGTGGAGAAGAAATAGTCATGTCTACCATATCTTGCGAGAAGTATAAAAATTTACTCAGTGAGAAATCGCAAAATGCAGAAGGATTTGATAAAAACAGTGCAGTAAGTGGTTTACACATGGAGTCTGAAGGAAATATTGCAATTATTGACTCGAACCAACTGTTAAACAAAGAGACAAAAGATTTGGTAGTATTGGACCATCATTGTTCAAAGCAACCAGGTTCTCATTCTTTGTCTTGCCAAAAAGATGATGAAGCGAGTGTCCAATTGCATATCCTTGAAATTTCAGGCGCTGATGTCTCTGAAAATGCTTGGACCAAGGCCAAGGATGGTTCTAATATACAGTTTAAAGAACTTGTCACTAAGTTAGACGATGAGAAAAGTGGATTTGTTTCTGCTAGTGGTAAAAATATTGATATCGACGAAAAGGAAGGCACCAAAACTCAAAATTTGTTTGGCGACGAAGAATATCAGGATTCAATTTCTTCTAATTCGGCGTTTCAAAAGAAATGTGGATTTTCAACAATTAATGACATCACTGAGAAGGGTTGGAGTAACACAAATCAAAACGCAAATACACACTTACAAACTGTTGTGTGTACTAGTGATAAAAACGTTGATATCGGTGAAAAGCCATTGGCTAAAACTAAAAATTTGTTTAACGACGACTTTGTCTTCACTTCAAGATGTGAAGCTTTCAATTCCGCGCTTCAAAAGACAAACGTGTTTTCAACAGCTAGTGGTAAAACGATCGACATCACCGAAAAGGCTTGGAGTAACGGAAAACGTTTTTTTTCAACCGAGCTTTTCGATAAATGGAATACACAATTAGCTACAGTTGGATTTGTCTGTGCTAGCGGTAAAAACATAGACATCGGTGAAAAGGGATGGAGTACAACCAGAAATTTGTTTGGCGACGACTTTGCGTGTACTTCAGAACCTGGAGAACGTCATGGTTCCATTGCACTGCAAGAGAAAAGTGGCAAAACCATCGACATCGCCGGGAAGGCTTGGAGTAACAAAAGCACCGAGCTTTGCGATAAACAATTAGCAGTTGTATTTGCCTCTGCTAGTGGTAAAAACATAGACATTGGTGAAAAGGGATGGAGTACTACCAGAAATTTGTTTGACGACGACTTAACGTGCATTTCAGATCCTGGGGAACCCCATGGTTCCATTGCACTGAAAGAGAAAAGTGGCACAACGATCGACATCGCCGGGAAGGCTTGGAGTAACAAAAGCACCGAGGTTTGCGATAAACAATTAGCAGTTGGATTTGCCTCTGCTAGTGGTAAAAACATAGACATCGGTGAAAAGGGATGGAGTACAACCAGAAATTTGTTTGGTGACGACTTTGCGTGTACTTCAGAACCTGGAGAACGTCATGGTTCTATTGCACTGCAACAGAAAAGTGGAAAAACGATCGACATCGCCGGGAAGGCGTGGAGTAACAAAAGCACCGAGCTTTGCGATAAACAATTAGCAGTTGGATTTGCCTCTGCTAGTGGTAAAAACATAGACATTGGTGAAAAGGGATGGAGTACAACCAGAAATTTGTTTGGTGACGACTTAGCGTGCATTTCAGAACCTGGGGAACCCCATGGTTCCATTGCACTGAAAGAGAAAAGTGACACAACGATCGACATCGCCGGGAAGGCTTGGAGTAACAAAAGCACCGAGGTTTGCTATAAACAATTAGCTACAGTTGGATTTGCTTCTGCTAGTGGTAAAAACATAGACATCGGTGAAAAGGGATGGAGTACAACCAGAAATTTGTTTGGCGACGACTTTGCGTGTACTTCAGAACCTGGAGAACTTCATGGTTCTATTGCATCGATTCCCGCACTGCAAGAGAAAAGTGGCAATACGATCGACATCACCGGGAAGGCTTGGAGCAACAAAAGCACCGAGCTTTGCGATAAACAGTTAGCTACAGTTGGATTTGCCTCTGCTAGTGGTAAAAACATAGACATCGGTGAAAAGGGATGGAGTACTACCAGAAATTTGTTTGGCGACGACTTAGCGGGTACTTCAGAACCTGGAAAATATCATGGTTCCATTGCATCGAATCCCGCACTTCAAGAAAAAAGCGGGTTTCTAACAGTTAGTGGCAAAACGATTGATATCACTGAAAAGGCTTGGAGTAACACAAAAGATATTTTTTATAATAAATCAAATACACACTTAGATACCGTTGGATTTGTTTGTGCCGGTGGTAAAAAGACGAGAGGTTTATTTCTAGATGAAAACATTTCGGTTGGAACGAAGAATCGAGGAGCAGATGGAAAGAAATGTGAAATCTCAGATGAAGATGCACTAAATGGAACCCAAAAGACTGCACTCGTGGACGAACTCAAAAACAAATACGTGGTAAGTTATTATTTTTCTTTATCTTTTTTAAACCATCTTCTTTTGTCTTGTCCACCTCCTTCATTAACTTTATACCATCTCCTTTCTCTCTCGTAGTATACTTTCTTTTTTCATTAAGTCCTCCCTTCCACCAAATCTTCTCTTAGATGTTTAATATTTTCCCAATCAATTTCACACATCTTAACTTATATTTTTCTTATTACCTCGGTTCTCTGTTCACGTTGCTAGGAACAGATTCGATGCGAAAATTGACCTTTTTTCAAATTCGTCTCGCATTAAAACGGCTCGAGATACTTTCGTTTCGAAAAAAGTTTCAAGTTTACGAAAGAGGTGTCTCTATTTTTCGATTTAGATCTTTTTGTACGAGTACATCTTCGAAGTTAAAAAAAATGTTAAAAATAGTCAACAAAATTTCAAACAAATTGAGCCGTAATTTGGACAACAACTCGCTTATTTTCGGACTGATTTTCAAAATTCAAAAAGAATCTTACGCGATTAAAGAAATAAACATTTTTGACCGTTTCAGTTTTTTACTTCGCGTGTTTTCAAAAGTTATAAGTGAAAACTTTTCCGAAAAAATTTCAATCGAAAACTATAAACGCCATAATTTCTAAATTGTAATTGATAAACAAAAGGTTTATTTAAGAAAAACGTTTGTTTTGTGCCCCTGTCTCATAATGTGTAATACAATTTTTCTTTTTTAATTTTTTTCAACCAATGTTACATTGTCAATACGAAATACTGTAATTTTACATTTTTATAACTCCGTAACCGTATTACGTAAAAACATGAATAAAAATGCAAATTGTCGAATGGCTTAGCTGAAGAAGGTTCAATTTCACCCGAAAAAATCTGTTTATGCACGAACTTGGTGACTCACACGCGTAACGGCGAGCTTTTTGCGAACCAAACCGTCGACCTGACCTAAATAAACTTTGTTCTATTATGGGGTCGAGCCAAATAAACCCTGTTCTAAATTTTTTATTAAATAATTTCTATTCGCACTTCATTATTTTGATAAATTAGATTTTTTTTTACGAGGGCATCTTCCAGGTTAAAAAAAATGTTAAAAATAGTCAAAAAAATTTCAAACAAATTGAGCCGTAATTTGACCATAACTCCCTTATTTACGGACCGAGGTGATAAGAAAAATATATGTTAAGACAAGCATTCCCAGTACTGGGCCAGTGTTCAGTATATCGCGGCGTGCTGTTGCATTGGTAGCATAGGCAATGCACTTGAGGTAACGGTGTTACTTCGTGGGGCTCCTAGGGGCCTGGGCTCAGCTAGTCGACATAATCTTTCTTCGTTTTTCATCCGATACTTATTTTCGTTTTCTTCATAACTTATTCTAAACCTAGCTATCATCCATTTTTCTTGAATTGTCAACTCTCCTGTTAAGTACCTTGGAATTCCTTCCACTATTATTTCCACTTATTATATATTGTATCTTTCTTCTCTGATCCTCATTCTTCTTTCTTGTATCTGATTATCTTTGTCCCTCTTTGTTATTTCTTCTTCTACCCTTCTTCCTTTTCTTCTTAACCTTCCTTCTTCTTCTATCGCGTAATCTCCTCTTCCATAATATACTTTTCTTTCTTCTTCTACGTGATTTATTTTTTCTAACTTTCTCTTTTCAACATTTTTTTTAAAGTGGCCGACTTTATTTTATTTTTAAAGCGAATATAATAATGAATGGTGAAACTGTCGTCGTTTTTATTATTATTTTTTTTTCTAAACTGAACAACTTTTTTTAAAGATAATTCAGTAATTTTTACCGTGAGAAAATGAAACATGTTTTTAACAAACTTTACAAGAGAACAAAAAATTAAATAAAAAAACTTTAGTGCAGTCAATTCCTTGGTGCAATCTTGTAGTGTGACACATTGCCTAGAATTTCTTCTAATAATACAATTTTACCGTTAAACAAAACAATAGTGTATTAATTTTATCCTACATGAAAACATATCTCAATTAAATGCCCAGCGTCTATTCTACCCGGCGATTAATTAGGCCAGGCGTTTTATAGTTTAGTATAAATATTGCCCATGCATACTACTAATATTCATTTTTTAGTTCAATAAAGAATATTTAATGTCATTTTACCCTGTAAATTAAAATTTTTTTTGTGGAAACTGGGTCTGACACCAATTTGAAAATATCATAGGAAGATTCTACATAGTTTCTTCTATTTTTGATCAAAATTACGTGAATTTATCTGTATGTCCACATGGGTATTTTTGGCCCCCCATGAAGCATGAAACTTGGGGTTGGAATTTTTGAATTCCTAGCACAAAACTTAATCTCAAGAACAAATTTGGTTTGATTATCTCTAAAACTTTAAAAGTTTAAGAGTTCCAATTTTGGGAAAGTATCTACGTATCTACAACTGTACCAAATTGGGTAATTTTCTGAGATGGTCATATGGAACACCCTTGTCGAGTTGACATGGAATGACCCTACATTATTTCCAGTTTTCTTTCTCCAAATATTTCTTCGTCGTATTTATTATCTTCCTCCATCCTTATGAAGTTCACTATATCGTTTGCATGGGCTAGTGTTATTAGGTTTGTTTTTCCAATTTGTATTCCCCTCACTTGATGTTTACGTAGCTCCTCCTTAGGTCTTTTTATATGTATATTAGTCAGAAAATCAACATTCAATTTTTTCTTGCAGAATTCGTTACGAGACGATAACGTGAACTCATATGAAACTCCAGAAAGACAACGTAGTACTAAGAAAAAATTACGTATTTCCGGTTGCAAACAAATTCAAATTCGAAACGATTCTTTGGACAACGCCAAACTGTTTTTTAGAGAATTGGACGACAACGCTAAAACGCCAGTACGGTCTAATATTTACAGTTCTACACCGCTGAAGCAAAACTTCAGTTTAAGCAAACAATTTGTTACGCAAACTTTTTTGTCTAATTTAAACATTACTCCGGTGAAACGGTCTCACGGAGAAATATCATGTGAGAATGCCGCAATCGTCATACAAAATCACACCGATGGCGATACGGATGTTTGGATAGAAGAAATGCAGAAACAGTGCGAATATTTGCGACAACAACTACATAAAGTTTCAGAGCGACAAAAAGCTTTGGAAGGGCAGCGGTTATTTTTACAGAGCCAAAATAGATCAAAAACAAGGTTGGTTGTTAAAGTATTTGAGTTTTGGTTAGTTGGTGTGTTCTAGGGATGTTCTCGGTGTCCTCTCTGAGAAAAAACAAACGGGCGAACGGACGTCTTTAAACAAAGCATTGGGTAACCGGAGACCTGGCGATATATTAGATGAAGACGGTGTTGCGAAAAGCGTTTATTGGAATATTACTCCCCAGAATGCGGCGAAAGTGCATTTTACTTGCGCGGGGTGAGTTAGTAACTTACATCTCTATTTGTTTCGATTGTCGTTTCACATTATGTTAAATCCCATAACGAATGTGTGGGTTACCGCGCAAATCTTCAGTTACTTGTGGGTCCATGTCAGAAGATTTTTTTTAACGAACTATAATCATGGTTCAAAATGTTAAGAAAATAGTAAGAACAGCCATGTTTTATTACAACTGAACAAGAAAAAAACTCCAAATTGGACTGCTTCTGGAGTGGAAGACGGATGAAGAAATATCAATTGAAGGTCTTGTTTATTAGAATTGCCTGTCGTAGAAAGATGTAATTTACGGGGTTATTATAAAACTTACAAGTTTATTTTCAAGAACACATTTTTATAAAATAGTTAGCCCTATTGCTCTAAAAGAATTTTTTTTTATTTTGCTTTTCTAAAAATACTTATGTCATTTTAAAGTTACCGACATAATGCTACTTTCAACTTTTCACATTTCATATAATAATTATAGTTTTCGTAGGACATAAATTTGTATGAATTTCAGCAAGATATTTGGGTCACCTGCATTCGATTGATATGACAGTAGACCAAAAAGTAACAATCTTAAACACTATAAAAATACGAGATATAACATGTTTAGTCTAAAGAATATAACACGTGCATTTCTTAGAGGCGGAATACGTGCATTTTACATTTGTGTTAAATTTTATCATTTCTACCGGTTTTATTAATTGTACAATTTTAAAGAGTATGTGTGTTTTTATTACTTACATCATCAAATATCAAAAAACTGAAAAATTTAGAAAATCGTAAATTTGAAATAAACTAATGTTGAAAACTGGTAGCAACATTTAAGCAAATACATAACTTAATGAATACAAAAATAAAAAAAAAATTTTGAAAAAAAAATTAAGAAAAAATTTAAAAAAATATTAAAAAAATGAAAAAGAAAAAGAATAAAAGAAAAAAATATAGGGAAAAAAATAAGAAGAAAAAATTAGGAGAAAAATGAAGAAAAAATACTAAGGAGAAAAAATCAGGAGAAAATTTGTTATCCACCATGTGCTGGCAGTGCAGGTACCATGCCACCCGTACCAAAAGGTGCGAGTTGTCATGACGAACAACATTAGTTTGAGTCATGATGAAGGAAAAATAGTTATTTATGTAGCAAGGGCGTAAAGTAGCTGTTTAGGCCCAGAGGAATGTACGTTGTGCCCGAGCTTAAACGAGGGCACAATCAGGACGAGGGCCTAAAACAACTCCACCGAGCTGCATACATAATTTTTTACACGTTTCATTATTTTCGTATACAAAAAAGTAAAAACATTTACAAATTACCTTAAGGTACGGTATTATTACCATCATAGGTGCCTTACATAATTTTCATTTATCACTCAAAAGACATCAAAAAATGTGCTTCTAGCATATTTATTTCAGAAGTCAGAAGTATTTAAATCATCAACACCTTGGTCGATTTATTCAATGTTGAAGGCCGCTATCTCAATTAATGAAAATCTAGAAATAAACAATTTAAAAAAGTAACTGTATTCTTAAAAGAAATTGGGACGGATACAAAACCTAAAAAATTAAAAATTTTAACAAGGGGACAAATTTTAAAATTTATTATAGAATCTCCTAATAATAGATTTTTAATGATGAAAGTAAGTAAATTGTTTTGATTAATAATATTATACCTAACATAATATAAAAAATTAGGTGGCTTTAATCATTGGAATTGCTGGGACTTGCTGCAGAGAGGAATTGTCGCAGCTATCCATTGACGACATTGACAATTTAGGGTCTGTTTTAATGATTGTGAAGGTCTAGCCAAGCAGAGTATTAATAATAAATTACACACTTATTTTATGCTTACAAGAAACAAATTTCGAAATGTGTTTAGCCTTATAAAAACTATTTTGTCATACAGGAGTAGGATTACGATGGAAATAATAAAACGGAATGCTAAATCATAGAGAACAAGCGATAACAGGACTAAAATAAGCAAATAGAACATAAAGGAAGGGAAAAGTAGAAGAAAAATGATTAAGGTTAGGTTAAGGAGAGGAGACACTAACAAAGTTTTAAGAAGGGATGGCTGCATTCAAGCAGTGAAATAGAAGCACTGTGAAGTGTGAAGCGCAAATTGCACATAAACGTTTACAGAATACAGTTCTTTTAACAAACGTATCAATCATTACAATATTGTTAAAGTTGATTACAGAATAGTCAATACAATATACACCAATAATGGCGATTTGGTTGCATCCAGCAATACATTAGATCAATTTTAACGATTTAAAAACCAAAAGCCCACGGGCGCAAAAGTAACACTTCTAAGCCCGCGGGCAAAATGTTCTACTTTACGCCCAAAAATGGGGTTAAAAATGTCAATTTTACGCTTGATCGTGTAAAAATTAAATTGTAAGGTAATAATTTGACTCCAAAAACCTGTTTTGGACATGATGTGATGTGGTGGGGTTGGAACAGGAAGGGTGCGTCGTACCATGCCCAATTTCTAATCAGCTCTTCCTTGTAGTAGACCAGACCAACTGTGAAAAAATCAAGGTTTTATGCTTCCTGTGAGACGTTATCACGCGTACTAACTTGCAGGCTTGCTTACTTGCTTGTTTACAGACATAGGTTTTTCGAACTTTCTGGATCACAGGAATGAGCTATCGAAAAACGGTTTTTACCAGCGAGGTATTTTTCAGTTGGGTGGATGGTCAGGTTAGAAAATGCGAAAAAGTAGTTTTACCATCTGGACGATTATAAGTTGGTAGCAACTTGATGCCGCTGTGATATTCTACGATTAATAACTTAATAACGGCTCAATATAAAGACAAATTATATTTTTTTGAAATCAGAAAAAAAAAAGATCTCTTCAAAAATATAATAATATACTGGGTGTTATATTACAAAAATACATCATATTTTTGTTTCACCCTGTAAACGGCGAGTAACTGAACTATTGATGGCATTTTAAGAAAATTTATTTAGAACCATACAACTTTCATGTGTAACTTTTTTTTCTACGAGCAATAATAACGATAATAAGGGATGGGTAATTTAAAGTGAATAACCCGGTACAGGTCCGTAATAGGAAAATTCTTTATTAAACCAAAGAGTATATAATTGAGGAAGAGAAGCAAAGTATTGGAATAAATAGTAGTCGTGTCTTGTGTGTTGCCTAGCAATGAATTTACAATTTTAGAAGAACCGAATGTTTGTGTAAAAAGAAACAGCTGTTAACAACCTACTGTAAGAAAAAGATACAAACATTACTTGTTATACGTACGTTAACAGTGTTGTCAGACCATCTACGGTCAGACTGAAAGTATTTTCTATTCATATTTTAGAACAATACAATACTTCTTCTACCTGAAAAGGGATGACTACAGAAAGTAATAATAAATTTGTGCGAAATGGTTTTTGATGTTTGTATTAAAAGGGAAAATTACAACAAAATAAGTCTTATTTGACATGTGAATACCTACGATAACTTTTATTTAAATTTGTCTCTAATTATGAGAAACTCATCAACAAAAGTTTGACCTACGTGCCCGAATTTAAAATGATAGAAAATTCCAATAAATATTCCGACCATTTCTATTGAAAACTTTTTGGAAACCCTTGAGAATCGACAGTATAAACAATAAATGTACATATTAGATACATAAACACTATTTTTTTACATTATAATGAAATATTTTTTTGCATAAACAAAACGTTGTATCCACGGAATCCAGAAAATCATGCAATAATCTCAACAAATTACTGAACAGGACATGAGTACTTGTCTATAAATCACAAGAATCTTTTGTTGTGACATTTTCTTAATACCAAAACAATAAACACCCCTGGACGCTAGAATCTGAGAGTTTTATGACTCTGTCTCAAAAGCGTACACCGAACTCTAACTTGGACTTAACTTGCAAACACCTAATATATATGTGGGTTAGAAGATTTTAAAGTACACCTATTCCTTTATTATGTAAAATTAAGTGACAACCGGTTTCAACAAGGGGTCAAATTATTAGGAACTATATAAGAAGTGTGTACAAAATATAAAATAGCATCATTCTCTAAACGGGTAAGAATGGCTAAGGCAAAAATTACGTAGAAAAAACCGAAAAAAATCAACCCCCAACTTTTAGTAATTAGAAAATAAACGGCTGTTTACAATAGAAACAATTTTATGAATTCTACCTAAGTTATTTAAAGCGCGGCCATGTTGTGAATGAAACAAACAAATTCGACAGTAAACAAAAGCAACAATATTGTTTTGTAAAATTGCAATATAATACATTGCTAAATAAACAAACGGGATCAAACAAAACGGTCTCCGTTCGAACAGGTAGTGATTATGTGGCAACTCTGTGTCTACTACAACAAAGAAATCTGTCGAAAACGGTTCAATTCTAGAATGAATTAGTTTGGTTAGTCGGATACTAGGGGGCCGATACTAGCGCCCCAAAGCGGCCCACTAACTTTGAGGTATACGATTTTTAAAACGGACATTGCTTCTCTTCCCTAATTATATACTCTTTGATTAAACTCAAAAAAAATACTTAAATGGTAGAAACACTCAAAGTGTGATGATACACTGATGAATTTGGAATGAAAAGGGCTTTCAGAATATGGTGTCAAACAATAAGAGCTGTATTTAAGACAAAACTTGATGATGGTTTTACAAAAACGAAACGTCGGATTAAAAAATTAATAACAATGCGTTGAACAAAATAAAAAGTTACTGCGGAGTGTCATCGGAATTGATGTAGCTCTACAATGAAGGCCAGAAAAAAATGAAATGTAAAATCGAAAAATCAAAAATATTCAAAATTTCTCAAAAACGTATAACATTTTTGAAGATGTCTGACCGCCATTTTGTTGAGTCTTTGAGGGCGCAACTTCTGACCCATTTGACCAAGACTGTATATGCTACCGTTTGGACATACCCATAATGGCCCTCCTTATCTTGGACACAGTGTATATGATATTGAGATGAAGATATACAGTGTGTTAAAACTAAAAGGTTGCGGTGCAGATAAGGAGAAAATCAGATGGATTAAGCAAAAACCCCAAAACACGTCAACTTTAATAGAAAGGAGGGCACAATTTGGTCAAACTAAAATACTATAATAATCATCCCTCGAGCAGGAGGGGTGAGTACCAATTGTTATAGTATTTTAGTTTGACCAAATTACGTATGTCTTGATATTTCCATACACGCCTAATCACACTTAAAAGCTGTTGCGGTTATGCTATTGCAACAATTATCAGTTGATGTAAAAAAATTCGCGGGAAATGTAAACTTATAATGACTTTTTAGATCAGTTGTAATTCCCCTTACTTTCCGTCTACCTGTACACTAAACTTCCTCAGCGAATTACCGTTCACAAAAACTATAAAGTAGTATTTCGCCTGCGATCACTACAAATTTATAATAGACCTTGTGTAAGCGTCATACCGCTTTCTTATATGAAAATAAAACACACACCACAGGAAAGAAGCCGATTAGCTCAGTTGTTAGAGCGTCATGCTAATAATGCGAAAGTGGTGGGTTTGATTCTCCCATGGGCCAAATATATTTTTATTGAGGGATCAAACTCATATTAATCTGAATCGTTGATCTAAATTGGCTAAAACAGATGAAAACTACATTCTGCATAAATATTGATAAACTAATTCCGAACAAACAGCAAACATTCTTTTCGTGAAGATGTTCACACTTTGAATATTCGATTCAAAGGTTAATTTACATAAAACTTTTTTTAACTGAGTTTTCATATCAATTATTTAATTTTTATCTAAATTAAAACTTATTCTTTAACCAACCAAATTTAAAAAAAAGAGTTCAAATATATATTTATTACTGGAAACATGTTATTTTATATTTTTCTTTCCTTTATTTATTGTAATAAATTAAACATGTGTCCTGTAATTTCGTGGGTTTAGTGGAAGACCAAGCTGATGCTTGAACTAGTCTACGTGGGTACAGGTAAGTATTCCTCCAAAATTAAATTTTAAAATAAAAATGGTCTTTTGGGACCCCTTCAGTGTGGAGGAAAACAAACAACTCAAAAAGATGTGCTTGCCTAATCTATGTGGTTTCCAGTTATAACTTTATGAATAGCAGATGTATTGTCATAATTTGTTTTTCTTTCCATCTTTAATGATTTATATTTGTAACTAATCTTTATAATATCAATCAAATAAATCAAATTTTTATTTTGTTTTTTAAAAGGAATTAAAGATTTGGTTTCTTATACAAACTTTAAAAATAAAAATACTTCACTCCTAACCTCCACTATTTACTATATCTTCAGTATTTTTCTTTTCTTCTCTTCCATTACTTCACTTCACTTCATCCATTAAATTCATTTCTTTCTGTTCCACACTTCTTACTAACCATTCAAAAATTCATCCTTTTTTTCTAAATCTTTCCCAAATGTCTTTTCTCCTATCCCTTATACTTGTCCTACTATTCTATTTACTTTCCGTTTCAGCTCTCTTATATGCACTCCATCCTTATTTTCATATCCTCTCTATATTCGCCTTCCTTTTACCTTTTTAAATTCCTATTATTTTTGTTTTTGCACATTTGCTTGCAGTTTGTTTCCCTACAAATATCTCTTCAGAACCTTAATCACTCTTTTATCTCTTCTTCATTCGTCGCTAATGCCACAATATCATTCGCCTACGGAACACTCGTATCTTTCTCATTTCTATAAATTGAAAATAGACTAGTGGTTAACGGACATTCCTGCTTTAGTCCTTTTCCCGTCCAACACTTTTGTCCTGCCTATCAAAGCGAATCTATTTGTTTCTGAAAACTCCATTATCTCTGGAAAAATACCGATTTTTTGAGTTTGTTCGAGAGGACTAAAATTGTAGCTTGCAAAACTCCGTGCAAAATGATTCTTTTGGATCGCTTAGACAACTACGGCATCGCGAGTTGTAGTCGCGATTAAAGGAATTTAATTTTTTTTTACTATTACGGTGGGGGGATCCTGAAAACTCAGATTTGTGTTCAGCACAGACTCCCCTACAAGCATATGTGATTTTTTCCGTTTGTGAGATTATTTCCTACTCAATTAACATTTTCCCTGGACTATACCAGGATTATGTATTGTCATGTTGTTTTTTTTCCTCAGTTGTCAAAATATGAATGTGTTATGACCATATTGTAACAGTCAATATTGTGTCAATCAGGAAAACATAATGTAATGTTATTAGGAGTAGAAGGCGAATATTGTTGTGTTCGACATAGAAGTTTGTTCAGCCGAGGTTAACAATCTAAGCGAATCAGACAATGCGCTTTCTACTCCGATTTTTACCCATGTGAAGTTAGCCATAGATTCCAGCCATAGATTTTCGTCTCCCGTTTATGTACTTAAAATAAATTGCAAGTATTGAAAACAAATAAACCGTTCAATAATGTTACTAAATAATAAAAAGTACCTATATTTATCAACATTTGTTAAAAAAATTTTTTTTTAACAAATTAACACATAAAATCATTAACTCCGAATTTTCGAAATGACGTGCGTTTCTGATTTTTCTGCAAATCGCCATACATACAGATCAAACATTAATAAACAACATATCAAAAAATTAGAGTGAGGATATTTCGATAATTAAAAATAATTGGATTCGAAGTTGGCGTTGAACGCAACGCGGTTAATAACGCCGACACTAGATTAAAGTCGTTTTTTAGAAATGACGTGCGTTTCTGATTTTTCTGCAAATCGCCATACATACAGATTAAACATTAATAAACAACATATCAAAAAATTAGAGTGAGGATATTTCGTTAATTAAAAATAATTGGATTCGAAATTGGGCGTTGATACGCAGCATGGTGAATAGCGGTGACACTAGATTAAAGTGGTTTTTTAGAAATGACGTGCGTTTCTGATTTTTCTGCAAATCGTCATACATACAGATTAAACATTAATAAACAACATATCAAAAAATTAGAGTGAGGATATTTCGATAATTAAAAATAATTGGATTCAAAATTGGGCGTTGTACGCAGCATGGTGAATAGCGGTGAAACTAGATTAAAGTCGTTTTTTAGAAATGACGTGCGTTTCTGATTTTTCTGCAAATCGCCATACATACAGATTAAACATTAATAAACAACATATCAAAAAATTAGAGTGAGGATATTTCGTTAATTAAAAATAATTGGATTCGAAATTGGGCGTTGTACGCAGCGCGGTGAATAACGGTGAAACTAGATTAAAGTCGTTTTTTAGAAATGACGTGCGTTTCTGATTTTTCTGCAAATCGTCATACATACAGATTAAACATTAATAAACAACATATCAAAAATTAGAGTGAGGATATTTCGATAATTAAAAATAATTGGATTCAAAGTTGGGCGTTGTACGCAGCATGGTGAATAGCGGTGAAACTAGATTAAAGTCGTTTTTAGAAATGACGTGCGTTTCTGATTTTTCTGCAAATCGCCATACATACAGATTAAACATTAATAAACAACATATCAAAAAATTAGAGTGAGGATATTTCGATAATTAAAAATAATTGATTCGAAGTTGGCGTTGAACGCAACGCGGTTAATAACGGCGACACTAGATTAAAGTCGTTTTTAGAAATGACGTGCGTTTCTGATTTTTCTGCAAATCGGCATACATACAGATTAAACATTAATAAATAACATATCAAAAAATTAGAGTGAGGATATTTCGTTAATTAAAAATAATTGGATTCGAAATTGGGCGTTGAACGCAGCATGGTGAATAGCGTTTAAAACCCTCTTTTTTTTTTTTTTATTTTTTTTTTTTTAAAATTAAAATTTAAAAAAAAAATTTTTAAAAATTAAAATTAATATTTTTTTAAAAAAAAAAAATTTTTATTTAAAATTTCTAACCACCTAAAACCCACCCAAAAATCTTTTAAAAAATAACTTCTTTTTCATTTTTTCTCAAATTAACAAAAAAATAAAAAAAAAAAAAAAAAAAAAAAAATTAAAAAAAAAAATCCAACTTACGTGAATACGGTGAAACTAGATTAAAGTCGTTTTTTAGAAATGACGTGCGTTTCTGATTTTTCTGCAAATCGTCATACATACAGATTAAACATTAATAAACAACATATCAAAAATTAGAGTGAGGATATTTCGATAATTAAAAATAATTGGATTCGAAGTTGGCGTTGAACGCAGCGCGGTTAATAACGCCGACACTAGATTAAAGTCGTTTTTAGAAATGACGTGCGTTTCTGATTTTTCTGCAAATCGGCATACATACAGATTAAACATTAATAAATAACATATCAAAAATTAGAGTGAGGATATTTCGATAATTAAAAATAATTGGATTCGAAATTGGGCGTTGTACTCAGCATGGTGAATAACGGTGAAACTAGATTAAAGTCGTTTTTTAGAAATGACGTGCGTTTCTGATTTTTCTGCAAATCGCCATACATACAGATTAAACATTAATAAACAACATATCAAAAATTAGAGTGAGGATATTTCGATAATTAAAAATAATTGGATTCGAAATTGGCGTTGAACGCAGCGCGGTGAATAACGGCGACACTAGATTAAAGTCGTTTTTTAGAAATGACGTGCGTTTCTGATTTTTCTGCAAATTGACATTCCATTCTAATAATGTACATCTATTGTTCATTAATGATAAGAACCTACCTGTCGATTGTTCATCCGAATGTTGGATTTTAATCTCAACTATAACAATTAACAACAATAGAAAGCCATTATTGTCAATTATGACGCGCATTGTTGCTTTTTTCTAATACTAATACAGAAAGCTTTCATTAGAATAAGCTGGAATTTGGTATTTATTTTAATTATATTTAATTTGAGTTTCTGTAAACCTTGGAATTGAATAGAAAACGAAAGTTTTGAAAATCATTGGAAGGGCAGGCACGTGGTGTAGAGGGTAAATTCTTATTAATAGTAAGTAATTCATTGATAAATGATATTTTGTGCATAAAACATTTACCTTTGTGTTCTTCAAAATAATTATTAATACGCTACAAGTTTGTTCTAAATCAGTGCAATTTGTGTTTACTGTGTTTATTCTGGATAATTTTAATCCATTTCACTCTGTAAGTCAGTACTTGAACAGTATTTATTAATGGCGGAACAGGATCACATTATTAGTGTTATATTAAATTTTTGCAATACAAATAACATTACATGTTGGCAATTGAAAAACTTAAAATCTAATCATCCCGTCATACGCAAATTATCTTTGATATTATTTAATTGTGATAATACCCATAAAGCACTACGTGTAGTAACTATTATCAAAAGAAATTATCGTAAGTTACTGAATACTTCATTTCATTCCTTGCCAGACTCTAAAGCAGATTGTTCAAATTATAATTCAAATAAAAACATAATAGATGATACTTTATCTAATGATATCATCAGAACTAGTGAAAATGATCAATCTAACACAATTGGAAGTACTACTGTTTTGCAAACATCAACTACTAGTACTTCTCCATTAAATAATTGTTTAGAATCGGAAAATTATACTAGTGACCAAAGCTTCTTTGATAAACACAATGCAACTCTTGATGTAAGTACCATCTCACAAAACATAGATTATGATCTACAAAAAACTCATTACACTGAATTAGATTACATATTACCGGTTGGTGCAAAAAATTCGTATCCTGTTAGTTTTTTAAACGTTAATAATAAAAAACGTTATTCTTTTTTGGAAGGGTCATTTGTACTATCAAAAGAAGATATATCAAAAATTTTTGATTTTGAAACAAAACAACTTAAAGGTCATATTTCTAATTATGTATTTAAAAGAAATATTAAATTAGTTAATAACTCTTGTATATTTAATATCAAATCCCATAATTACTTGAAAAAGAGTATAGTTGTTTACGGATATTGTGGTCATTTAAATTGCAAAAATTTCAAGTTAGTTACAAGTACAAGAGATTTATGTAGTGAAATAAACGTTAATGTCTACAGTACTTCATTGAATTTTTTTCATGAGGAACAATTAACAGGGCAGGTTAGGGGAATTGACCGAATTATTTTAGGAAATCGTTTAAAAAATAGCACGGCATTAAATATAAAGAATGAAGATATCAAGTCCAGTTTAAAACAAGTAATAAGAACTAAAACTTTAGGAAATATTAAATCTGGTAGTGTCTATAGGAGAATTAAGAGCGAAGCATTATCTAGGCATGATCGCGCTGTAGATGACCTCTATGATTTAATTTTAATGCAACGTGAAAATTATCATTATATTCATAAGGTGTCACAGCCCTTCATGGTTTACATATTTAGTGAAGAGCAACTAAATTTTATAAGGCAGAATAAATTAGATCAAAAATTACCTAAATTATATTTAGACGCTACAGGCACAGTAGTGAGAAAACCATGTATCAATTCCAAAAGAGTTTTATATTATGCAGGTGTCATTGCAAGTACACATGGTCGTGTTCTTCCCGTATTTGAAATGGTTTCTGTTTGTCATGATACGGGGACTATATCGTCATGGTTGTTAACCTTCAAGTATTATTGTATCAAAAATAACATGAAATGGCCTGCATTTAGTAGTGTAACCACCGATTTCAGTTTAGCTCTAGTTAAAGCTGTATGTGAGTCTTGGAATACCATGAATGTTCAAGACTATTGTAATTTACTGTTTGACAAGATTAGCCATTCTAACATTGATACATCCAAATTAGTTGTACTAAAATTGTGTTGCGCTCACATGTTTAAATTACTTGCCAAAGCAGTTAATGCTCACTATACAGACGTAAGCGTAAAAATATTTTTAAAAGAAGTACTCGGTTCTCTCTTTGATGAAAGTAACTTTGATAACATCAAACATATTATCGAAAATGTATTCTATATTACGTTATGTAAATATGAAACCGAGGTAGTACTAAAACATAAGCGGTCACTTGTAGTATTAATTACACAAAAATCTTCATGCGAGGATACCGAAAGTACAGATTTCAATTTAGCAATAGATTATCAATATACTGAAAACAAGTTTTTTAAATATTTTGCCATAATTTTAGATCAGGTATCAATCAAAACAAAAAACAAACAAGTTGTAAGGTGAATCCTATTTTAATAAAAACTTTTCCAATGTTATTTTACAACAGTACATTCCATTTTTACCTTTATGGACATGTTTATGCGATGAAAACAAAGAAAGAAGTTCGAACGCTTTAGTGGAAAATTGGTTTGGTCTTGTAAAAAAGAATATTTTAAAAGAAAATTTACGTCAGAAGTGTTCTAGATTTATAAGACAAATTAGGCAACATGTTGTATTTTTGCATCGTGAATTAAAATATAGTCTAAAATCAGAACGCTGTGCTACCAAACGAAAAAAAGTGGAAAAGGAATCATGGGCAAAAAAAAGTAAACAACAACATTCATATTTTAAGAAGGCGACATTGCAGAAACTCGCCAATTTAAATACAGAACCAAAATTAAAAACATTGAATTACAAAGGGTTAGAAGATACTATTGTAAAAAAAATATCTCAGGATTATGTAGTTGCCGAATTTAATAAGGAAAAACTGTATTTTAGCAGTATAGATACACTTAATATTCACCAAAAAAATACGGAAATGTGGTTAGATAATTTTTTAATTGATTTTTATTTAAAAATTATTTCTTTTCAATCTGAAACCACTGTATTTATGGTATATCAAGTAGATTTAATAATGAACAACAAATGGAATGAAGCTAAAATTAGTTGTTACGATAACAGTAATTTATTATTTCCCATATATTCAAATGGCCATTGGATGCTTATGTACATTGACCTCGAAAAATTAGAAGCCGTATTTTTTGACCCTCTCTCACAAAGTAATCGAAAAGGCAATTTATTTTTATCAAAACTGTTACCATTCCTGGGGGAATATTATAGTGAAAATGTAAAAATAACTCTAAATACTTCTATATCTTATCCAACACAACCGGACTTTTGGAACTGCGGTGTATATGTTCTATATTATGCAGAAACTATTATCAAAAATTTTACATTGGCTATAGATTTTAATCCCATAGAATATAGGTGGTATTTAAAACATCAAATCCTCAAACATTCTGTTGACAGCACTCATTGCCTCTACTGTGGAGAGTCTCAAGGACAAATAATGTGCATAGTATGCAAACGAAAAAACCATAGAATATGCAACCCTAAAGATTCGCCAACAAAATATATTTGTGAAACATGCACAAAAACAAAATGAATTAATTCAGAAAATTCATACAAAAATTTATTCAAGTTCTTTGGTGATTAGGAAAACGAGCTCGGTCTTTGGTCGTTATATCCTCTTCAACGATTCTCGTTTTTAAGGTTTTCGGTGAATAAAAAAATAAAAAATTATTTGAAAAAATAAAAAAAAATTAATATGTTATTTGCTAGTGTTTAAGTACTCATTGTCTCCACTGTGGGAGCTGACAAGAAGAAATAATGTGCATAGTATGCAAAAACATAAAATATGCAACCCAAAAGATTCGCCAACAAAATATATTTGTGAAACATGCACAAAAACAAAATGAATTAATTCAGAAAATTCATACAAAAATTTTTCAAGTTCTCTGGTGATTAGGAAAACGAGCTCGGTCTTTGGTCGTTATATCCTCTTCAACGATTCTCGTTTTTAAGGTTTTCGGTGAATAAAAATAATAAAAAATTATTTTAAAAAAATATAAAAAATTAATATGTTATTTACTAGTGTTTAAGTACTAATTGCCTCCACTGTGGAAGCTGACAAGAAGAAATAATGTATAATGTGCATAATATGCAACCCAAAAGATTCACCAACAAAACATATTTGTGAAACATGCACGAAAACAAAATGAATTAATTCAGAAAATTCATACAAAAATTTCTGCAATTAGGGTCTTCCGTGATTACAAAACGATCTGTCTTTGGTCGTTATCCTCTTCAAGGAACCTGGTTTTTTAGAGTTTTCAGTGAATAAAAATATTAAAAAATTATCTAAAAAAATTTAATATGTTATTTACTAATGTTTAATCTGTATGTATACCAATTTGCAGAAAAATCAGAAACTCACGTCATTTCTAAAAACGACTTTAATCTAGTTTCACCGCTATTCACCATGCTGAGTACAACGCCCAATTTTGAATCCAATTATTTTTAATTATCGAAATATCCTCACTCTAATTTTTGATATGTTGTTTATTAATGTTTAATCTGTATGTATGGCGATTTGCAGAAAAATCAGAAACGCACGTCATTTCTAAAAACGACTTTAATCTAGTTTCACCGCTATTCACCATGCTGAGTACAACGCCCAATTTCGAATCCAATTATTTTTAATTAACGAAATATCCTCACTCTAATTTTTGATATGTTATTTATTAATGTTTAATCTGTATGTATGCCGATTTGCAGAAAAATCAGAAACGCACGTCATTTCTAAAAACGACTTTAATCTAGTGTCGGCGTTATTAACCGCGTTGCGTTCAACGCCAACTTCGAATCCAATTATTTTTAATTATCGAAATATCCTCACTCTAATTTTTGATATGTTGTTTATTAATGTTTAATCTGTATGTATGGCGATTTGCAGAAAAATCAGAAACGCACGTCATTTCTAAAAACGACTTTAATCTAGTTTCACCGCTATTCACCATGCTGAGTACAACGCCCAATTTTGAATCCAATTATTTTTAATTATCGAAATATCCTCACTCTAATTTTTTGATATGTTGTTTATTAATGTTTAATCTGTATGTATGACGATTTGCAGAAAAATCAGAAACGCACGTCATTTCTAAAAAACCACTCTAATCTAGTTTCACCGCTATTCACCATGCTGAGTACAACGCCCAATTTCGAATCCAATTATTTTTAATTAACGAAATATCCTCACTCTAATTTTTTGATATGTTGTTTATTAATGTTTAATCTGTATGTATGGCGATTTGCAGAAAAATCAGAAACGCACGTCATTTCTAAAAACGACTTTAATCTAGTGTCGGCGTTATTAACCGCGCGTTGCGTTCAACGCCAACTTCGAATCCAATTATTTTTAATTATCGAAATATCCTCACTCTAATTTTTGATATGTTGTTTATTAATGTTTGATCTGTATGTATGGCGATTTGCAGAAAAATCAGAAACGCACGTCATTTCGAAAATTCGGAGTTAATGATTTTATGTGTTAATTTGTTAAAAAAAAATTTTTTTAACAAATGTTGATAAATATAGGTACTTTTTATTATTTAGTAACATTATTGAACGGTTTATTTGTTTTCAATACTTGCAATTTATTTTTAAGTACATAAACGGGAGACGAAAATCTATGGCTGGAATCTATGGCTAACTTCACATGGGTCCGATTTTTTCTTCTAACGCAAAGATCACAATAAAATATGTATGACTTACAGTTTTATTTACTATGTAGCATTACTTACTTTTTCCCGATTCAAAAATTTATGGTACACATTGTCATACTTTTCTGGAATTATGACTATTTCTCGTAACTCAGGTTTAGTGCACTGAATTTGTTCATTCATTTTAATCTTCATCTGATAAATTAAGAGGAATACGTACTAGCAGTGCGCCCTCGCTAAATCATGCACTATAAGTAAGCATTTTAATGCGTCGAAGTACCTATAAAATTGACTCAAATTTTCAAGTTACCAGCATTGTTTTGATTGAAATTGGAAGAAATAAGAAGGAACTTTGTCGTGGTTGTAGTAGAATTTTGATTTTGTTATTTATTTCTATTAAAATTGTGGTGTTAAATATGCTATAAAATGTACAAATTCAAACATAAAAAAAACAAAAAGTAAGCATTTTGAAAAAAAAGTAATACTACAGTCACAACGCCCCAAGTTTTGTCTTTCATAAAGCATTAAGTTTTACTTCAAACATTTAAAATTAAAAGCTGTTTTAAGGGTACTTATAGTGCATGTTTAGCGATGGCGCACTGCTAATACATATTCCTCTTAAGACGAAATGACAAATTTATAACTAAAGAGTTTTCGGATATCTTAAAAACAAATATGGTAAAAGCTAAAATCACGTGAGTCCCTTTTGCCCATGCATGTTTCCTGTTATACTACGGTGTCATCATCTCTATTTTTGATCATAGTGCCCTTTTGGATATACGTACAATCGGCAAATTAAGTTTACGGACACCTTTTATTTATAGTTTGGGCAACTAAACTTACAATGTAATTCAAATTGGCAACAAAACGAAATGGGTGCAACAATAGAGAGGTGTGTTTAGAAAGTAGGCGTGTTTTGGTGAATTTGTGTAAAACTGATAAAACAATACATTAATCACTGCCAATAAAAATAAAATGTTCTATTCTTATCGATAGTAGTTGTTGGTTCAATTTTATCTTAACAGCGTTAACGTATAATATTTTTTTATGTGCCGGTCTCGCACCATAACACATTTCTCATTGTTAACACGGTTTTGATCTCGTTGTTAAAAACTAATAGCAAATTGTCCTCTAAACTTGAAGTTGGTTCTTCGTCTAGACTCTAGAGCTTACGGTTCATAGATACAGGGTGGCCCATTAGTGCGAGGAAGGTGGATATCACGGAAAATATTGGTTAGAAAACCTTTGCATTAAAAGTTGTGCAAATCAATAAGCTGCACATTTTAAAATTATTTTCGTTTATACCGGGTGTTCCATAAAAGTGCGACATACCAAAGTTATGTTTTTTTAAATGGAACCACTCATTTTTTATTACAAATTTGGATGTCTTGGGAAATTCTAATGTGAGTTTATACGTTATACAGAGTGTCTAAAATGGAGAGTTTTTGCATTAATTCACTTTTTCCGGAAAAATTGACGTTTCGAAAAAATTAAATAACTCAGTTATCTTGAAATTTATCTAACTGCAATTTCGTAGCTTTAATATGCATTAAATGTGCTAACTAAAGCTAGTTGTTCAACTTTCTAACCTTGCTAAGTTTTGAGTAATCAATTATTTAAATTGAACTCCCTAAATTCATGGATAACTTGATTTTTTCAAATGACACCGCCTAATTTTTTATGTGCCGTTAAACGTGAAATTTCATAAGCATTCTAATGATAAGGTTGTAGGTATCTAACTCTTATGAATTTTTACTATTTTTGAGTAAGAGTTAGATACCTGCAATTTTATCATTAGAAAGCTTATGAAATTCTACGTTTAACTGCACATAAAATTAGGTGGTGCTATTTGAAAAAATCAAGTTATCCATGGAATTAGGAAGTTCAATTTAAGTAACTGATTTCTCAAAACCAAGCGAGGTTGGAAAGGTGAACAACCAGCTGTAAGTTAGCACATGTAATGCATATTAAAGCTGCGAAATTGTAGTTGGATACATTCCAGGATAACTGAGTTATTTAATTTTTTCGAAAAGTTAATTTTTACGGAAAAAGTAAAATAATGCGAAAACCCTCTATTTTAGACACTATGTATAATGCATAAAGTCACCTAAGAATTTCTCAAGGAATCTAAATTTATAATAAAAATGGGTAGTTCCATTTCAAAAACATAACTTTGGTATGTCGCACTTTTATGGAACACTCTGTATAAACAAAAATAATTTTAAAATGTGTAGCTCATTGATTTGCACAACTTTCATTGCAAAAGTTTTTTTCTAACCATAATATTTTTCGAGATATCCATCTTCCTCGCACTAACGGGCCACCCTGTATACTGCTATGCCTTGAGTACACTTTTGTCTTTATATTCCAAAATCCAGCTTCTGATTTTTTATTTTGCAATACTTTAAGCACGTCCTACGGACGCATGAATTGTCCCCTATAACTTTTGACCTTAAAGCCATAGGTCAAAATGATGTATACAAAAGATGTTTGTCTTGTCAACACATAAAATCGTGGCCCGGTTTGTATGTCTGTCTGTTTGTCTTCTCCTCCGAAACGGATGAACCGATTTCTGAGATCGATACGTCAAATTGTTCAGGAGGTCCAGGCGCTGATCTTAGGCGGGGTCACAAGTTGACCTGACCTTTGACCTCTGACCTGGAGCGGTGACATAGGCATGTTATATATCAAACTGTTCAGGATGTCAATGGGAATGTTTTAAGATAGGTCAAATTGGCCTGACCTTTGACCTCTGACCTGGAGCGGTGACCTCGCGTCTTTAATTTCAGGTTTGTCTAGATTAGGCCCATTTTCAAATGGGTTTGGTTACTAGTTTGGTAATAAAAACAAAAATTAATTTTGAAGTTTCGGGAGAGTGGGTGTGGTCAGCCCCTAGGGGGTTAAGTTAGAGTTTCAAAAACCCTTGCATTCAGACGTCCTTAAAATCCTATATCGAATGGTGTATTCAGTTTTTTTTAAACACCTCGGAGGAGATGATAAACAGACAGACAGAGATTTTAAGGAAATTATATATATAGATATTCTTAAATTAGTGCAAACACTTAATGGGTTGGTTCTTATCATAAAAGTAAAATAGAAAGGCCTCTGAAAAAGTTAAGGTAAATCGTGATTTTTTTTTAAATTCCGTAGCTAGAGGAAGTATATTTTGTAATTACATTTTTATTTTTCAAAAGACGTCAAAATTTTATGAATTTCAAACTGATATTTCATTCATACATGTCTGAAACTTGATTTATTTACTGTTTTCTATTTTTTTCAAAACCAATTACCAATTGTCAAACACTCTATAATTTTTTTTGCAATTTTACACAAATACTGTTCAAACGGACCCCTCGTATACGGCTTCAAAAAATTGATGTCTGATGGTTGCATTTCAAGTTTTGGACCATGCAGAACCTTTCAGCAAGAATAACTTTTTTTCAAAAAACTGATAATAAAAAATTTTTCCATATGGTTCCAACTTAAGTAGATACACTGTATAGTTTTTAAAGAATTATCGTATCAATAACTCAAGAAATCGATAAAATGGGCTTGATTGTGGTGTAGATTAACCGAATTGGTGAACTGTCCTCTGCGATGCGGAAGTTTGTCGTCATCAACCGTATAACTATTATGGTAATGAAAGAACACATAGGTGGCGACTAAACTGGTTGGCGAAATGGATAGAGTCAGAAGAAATTTGCATTTCTGAAAACGTGAGGATTTTCCCCTGCCCAGAAATGATTATTTCGTCGATTAACAACGCCTTCCCGACTAAACTTAGATTCATCGCTCCAAATAACTTTAGATAAAAAATTTTCGTCTTGAATTTTTAATAAAATCGTTTCAAAATACTGAACTCTTTTCTGTTCGTCCCTAGGGCGGAAGGCTTGTATTCATGTTTCCTTGTAGGGATGCATTCCATGATGTTTTAGAAAGCGATGAATCGACATTGGAGAGATACCCAATTTACTAGAAGCTGCAACTATTGAACTCCGGGGATGAGCATGAAAATAACTTAATTGTCTTCTGTTTCAACGATAAGTTTTGTGTAGTTTTATTTTTACCGTAAAACTTCCTGTATTTAAAAAACATGACTCCATTCTTCTAAATTTACCTTTGGTAGTTGGCGATAGATTAGAATATCGTTCATTAAATGTTCTACAAGTTCTGCTAAGTATTTTTCCACATTCGCCATGGATGTAGAATAAATTTAAAATATCAGTATTGGAGTATTCAACTGCTTCTATTTTATAAAATAGACGTTTTGCTTGAATGAGAATGACAACCAGAGAAACATTCGTTTATTTAATCATACTCGCACCTTTAAACTTCTATTGAACGGGTTCCGTGGTAGACCCTGTATACAACTTCAGTCCTGAAAATGGGTTATTCATTATTATATCATACACTGATGAAATTATGTGGTGTCGTAATATTTTTATCTGTTCTCAGTTCACGACTAATGAACCAATTTTTTTAGCCCATCTTAGACTCGAATGATTGGATATTCTTTTTGTTTCATAGGAATAATGAAAACGCTATATATACCAAAGATGGGGCAATTGTAATTCCAACTCTTGATAATTTAGTTGGATTATCAGAGATTAAAGAAGCGTTTAAGGCAATGTTGGGTGTCGATCCGAAGCTGATACCGCACGGTTGGATTGAAAACCACTTTAAATGGATCGTTTGGAAACTAGGAAGTTACGAACGAAATTTTCCAGATGTATTTTCTGAAGCACTTAGCGCCGAAAATATTATACAGCAATTGAAATACAGGTGAGTCTTATTTCTCTACGGTATGGACAACAGAGAATATCGGAAATCATAAGGGTTGCTGAGATGGTTAGAGAAAATTTCGATAGCACAAGTTTCATTCCGGAGAAACCCAAGGAACTGAATACTTTACAGTTGGATTATAAAATGATGATGAACACGATCACCTGTGCAACTCTTAACGTTTCCGAGATCCCCATACTATCTCACACTGCATACAACGACGTTTTTTAGGTACGATCGAGAAATAGACAAAGCACAACGCCCTGCACTACGTAGGATTCTAGAGACAGATGATGTTCCACAGAAACGAATGGTGTTGTGCGTTTCAGACATCTTCAGAGTAATGTCGCAATTTAACAGAATTTCGCAATTACGAGAAAATTGTTCTAGGTTGGAAATTGTATGGAAGTGGAGCTTACTGACGGGTGGTACAGCATCCGAACCCTGATTGACGAACCACTCAAGCAACAAATCATTTTATCAAAAATTGTTATCGGAACTAAATTAATCACACAATCAGCCGAAATTTTAAACTGCGACGGGTGTCACCCTCTAGAGGTTGTTTCTAGTTAAATTTTTCTTCCATTTAAATCGATTTTTTGCAGATTCCCGAGGACGTGCGGTTAAAAATTAATTTTAATTGTACGAGACGCGCAGCTTGGGATGCTAAGTTGGGGTATCAGAAAATATCGAAACCTTTTCCAGTTACCCTCGATAGCGTTCATTGTGAAGGTGGAATAGTCGCTTGCGTTAAAATTTATATCGTAAGAGTTTATCCATTGAGATTCATGGAAAAATTTACCAAAGGAAAACCCGGTAGTTTTCAATTGTGAGGCTACGACTGCGCTCAAACCGTATTTTATTTTTAGTGTGGAGGAACGCGAAAGCCGAAGCAAAAGTATCGCAGGCGTGGGAAGATAAAAAAATCAAAGAATTAGAAATGTTGCAACAACGGGTGCGAGAAGAATACGAAAAGGAATTGAAGAGCAAACGTGACACCAAAGTGTGTTACAGCAATTTATCCGAAATCAACTCGGTCGAAACTTTATACGCAATGATGGAAGCATCAAAGGATCCAGATAGTTTTAAGGTAGCGCCTTAATTTGTTGCTGTGTTAAAATAATTTTTGTTCTTAAGGAAAAACTTACGTCGACCCAACTTTCAAGCATCCAGAATTATCATCACAAGGTCTACTTCGAACGCAATAACGAAATTTCTAAGAGAATGTCTAAAGAACTGAAGAAATTGAAGAACTGTGACCGGTGCGTTCATCCGCTTTTGAAATTGCTAATTGTTGATCGATTGAAAGCTGGACAACCACGAGTACTTAACATATGGAAACCGACTGAAGAACATATGCAGTTGTTAAAAGAAGGTTCGAATTTTTCCGTCTATAGCATTACGCTAAAGTAAGTACTGACTCCACCAAATACGCTCCCTTAATTTTAAATTCTCAGATCAAACGGAGATTTTGCTTCAATTAATAAAACGCATTTTAAATCTGAACCAAGCACACCAGGGGTTAATAAATGGCAAAGGCGCGTACTCTCAATTCTAGATTTACAACAATCTATTCCGAATTTGTTGATAAAGGAATTCGATACTGTCGGAACTGTAGTTGTGGTAAATAAATCAGAATGTTTTCAAGAAGTGTGGGTGGCAGACTGCAATGGAAATTTATTGCTGGTGAAAATTTTTGAGGGTAGTAGTAAATGCAGCTTAGTGGACAATATAAGTCGAGGTCAAAACGTTGCGTTCATGAATCTGATTTATTGTGAACCTAAAGTTGGATTCGCTCAAGGAGTTGCTAATCAATTTTCTATTGTTGCTTACAACCCCCAACCGAGGTTTTTGCAAGAAGCACTAACGAAGCACATCGAACAATTACCGAAAGATAAAACGTTCCTCGACAATTGCGACGCAATGATTAAAAAATTTCAAGTTACGCACGCCAAAGGGATGAGTAGTTCGATAGGTGTGTCGACTTTGAGTCTTCTCGTCGATTCCGGAACAGTGTTTGACGATAGTATGGACAGTAACACGCTGATACCTTCCCACCTTACTTCAACGGATGTTGCAATGTCTCTGATGGATACCGACCAATTTTCCCATTTGTTTATGGAATAACATTGTATTCTAGTTGTAGGTAAAACCTTTCAAAGTTGAGGCTGTGCTTATAAATATCTGTTGAATATTTTTAATTTTTTTCGTTGTTGACACGATCGTTAATTATTTAGAAATAAATAAAAACCATCTTGTTGTTTTTCAGAAAATTTAATTCTGAATTCTTATGTCATCGCATATTATGGACTGAGAGCGAAAAACATTAACATTGAAAAACTTGCATAACTTTTTATAGCATATAATTTTTTACAAAATTTTGATATAGTAAGCTTTGAAATAGTTGTCAGAATATGTCGTTAAATTTTTATTTTTATTTGAGTCAAATTGGGTTCACAATGGCAAAAGTAGTGGAAGTACATAGATTAATCATTAAAAATTTGTTGAGAATCCACAATGGTCAGACGTTCGCATTGCAAAGGAGGCAAAAGTTTGCAGGCAAGTGGCAGCAAAAGTCATCAAGCGGTACAACGAAGACTTTACCATAACACGGAAACCAGGAAGTGGACGACTAGAGGGTTTTCATTCACCAAAAAGGTGCAAAAAGCAATATCTGCGATGGTTAAGAATCCGCTGATATCGAACCGGAAATTAGCTGCAAAAGTCGACTTGTCGGAAAAGACAATTCGAAAATAAAAAAAAAGTGGATTTAAGTCCTACAAAGTTCAAACAACTCCAGATCGTAATGCGGAGAAAAACATTGAAGCCAAGAAACGAGCCAGATTTTTTCCAAAAACGTCAATGTTGCGTGATGGATGATGAGACTTACGTCCTCGCCGATTTTTCTCAACTACCTGGTCAGGAGTTTTATGTTTCCTGTGGACGAGGAAATGTTCCTAGAAGTTTAGAACTAAAATAAAGTTCAAGTTTCCAAAAAATATCTCGTTTGCCAGGCGATTTGTAGCTGCGGTGAAAGAAGCCAGTCTTTCATAACAAATGGAACAATTAACTCCGATATTTACAGGAAGGAGTGTCTCCAAAAAAGATTGCGGCCTTTTCTGAGTAAACATAAGGTATCCACATTTTTTTGGCCGGATTTAGCTTCGTGCCATTACAGTAAGCAGACAAAAAAATGGTACGAAGAGAATCATGCTGATTTTGTACCCAAGGAGGCTATAACCCACCAAATTGCCCTGAGCTTCGCCCAATCGAGCGGTACTGGGCTTTGGTGAAAAGAAGCTTGAAGCAGACAAAAAAGGCTACAAAATCGATTGAAAGTTTTAGAAAAATGTGGACCGTACCGACCAAGAAAGTGTCGAGCACCACCATAAAAGCCATAATGGAGACCATTCCCGACAAGCTCAAAATTTTTTATGACAATAAGTCTGATTGATTTTTTGTTTTTTCATAACTAAATTTTTTTGAAAATTTATTTAGCGGTTTAAAAGTTATGCAAGTTTTTCAATGTTAATGTTTTCGCCCTCAGTCCTTATTGTAGTGATCAGTGAAGTAATTTAACTAGTTTCAGCACTACTTTTATGAAAGCTGTTATTCCCCTTGAAATTAAGGCAGCTAAATGTCGCCTGGTTACCGGTGTAATTGCTTCCGAGTTTCAATGGTGAAAAGGAAACCATTCGGTAAGAATATCAAAAATAAGACTAAAGATAAATAAAACGGGCGTTTTATGAAGAAAAATCACATCGTCCGATACTAAAAACGTTTAAGAGGGTATACCGAGGTCGCTGAAATACCGTAACGTCCGTTTCAGTAAATTCGATCTGTGCTTGTATGTATGTAGTACAGGTGTATTGCACCTGTTGGTACAAAATGTTGGCAATCAAAACGAGATGGGTATATCTCATGTTTCAACTGAACAATTTCACAATGCACAATATCTGCAATGGCAATATATACGTAGTACCAGAAATATATCATCTCTCTCGAAATGTAGAACGTCCCATAGATACAAGCATTAGATTCTATACAGGGTGTCACAAATACATACCGACAAACTTTAAGAGGTGGTAGAGGACATCGAAACAAACATTTTTTCCTTAATAAACATATGTCCACAAATGAGCCGTTTGTGCAGTAGAAAGTAAAAATGGTTTTATTTTAACAATTTACAAGTGTTGACCAGGTAACCAAATTATTTCTTGATTAACTTTAATACCACTGTTTTATTATTACCGTAGTATGCTTTGTGACAATTAGCTTGTATCAAAAGATTTTTAATTGTCAATTAGCAATAACATTGTTAATTGTCAGTCGAATGGAAAATATTAATTTCTCATTTGAAGAACTTTCCGATATGCACCTTGCCTATGGTGCAGAATATTGTAATGGAAGAGAAGCTGCACGTTTGTATGAACAGAGATATCCGGAACGCCGACAACCCATTTGCTTCCATTCATCATCGCCTTAGAGAAAGTGGAAACCTAAAGCGTCCTGGTGGTGGTGGTCGTCCAAGAACAGCTCGTACGGTTGAATTAGAAGAAAGAGTTCTACACCGGGTGGAAGAAAATCAATCTCCAAGTGTTCGGGTAATTGCAAACCCTACAAGATCGTCCCTACCATGTACAACGCGTACAAGTTTTAAATCATGGTGATTATCCTCATCGGTTAGATTTTTGTCGTTGGTTTTTGGGTCACGACGAAAATGATTTTGGAAAAACTGTACTGTTTTCTGACGAGGCATGTTTTACGCGCGATGGTTACTTCAATAGCCGAAACGAACACATTTGGCATGATGAAAATCCCTACCCTGTGGTCTCTAGAAGACACCAGCAACAATTTTCTGTAAACATACGGGCTGGTATTGTTGAGGATAATCTCATAGTTCACTTGCTGCCTCATCGGTTAAACGCTGACATTTATCTCTATTTTCTTCGAAACGTTTTGCCTCTGTTGTTAGAAAACGTCCCAGTAAATATTAGAATGAATATGTGGTTTCAACACGACGGGGCACCTCCACATTATAGATTGAACGGGCGTCAGTACTTGGATCAGCAATTTCCTCGCCGATGGATTGGAAGAGCAGGTCCCGTGCCCTGGCCCGCGCGGTCCCCCAATCTGTACCCATTCGATTTTTTTCTTTAGGGTTATTTAAAATCTTTAGTGTATGAAACTCCTATTCGTAATGTGGAAGATCTCGTGGCAAGAATAATGGCCAGTTGCACACAAATAGAAGCCATTCCCGGAATATTTAATAGGGTTCGCGAGTCAATGATTCGACGGTGCAATCTTTGCATTGAAGCAAATGGTCAACATTTTTATTTATTTATTTATTTAATTCAAAACCAACTATAACAAAAATCATATACTATAAAGACACAAAAAGTCACAGGGATCATCCCCAAAACGGCTTACATAACTACTAACTTAAGAGTATATCCCAGACAGTGAATAATACATACAATTACAATACAAAAACATCATTCTCAGTCAAAATAACAGCTGCTAAAAGAAAAATCTTGACTATTAACAGTAGATTATCTAACATTATGTAAAACAATTGAATGAGCAACATTTTTGAAACTAGTTAACTTAAATTAAAATTAATGCTATCAAGGGTATTCGCGAGCTCGCAGGCTTTAACAAGCGGTGAATGTTTCAATATCTCAGAGCGACTTGTAGGAATCATAAATAATCTATGATGTCTTAAATTACTCGTTCTAGGAATATGGAAATTAATGTAACTCGATAATTCAGGACAGTCTATAACATGATTACATAATTTATATATAGGTAGACCACAAGTATTCGATTGCGTCTAGTTGCTAGAGATTCAATTGAAGCTGTTAGTCGTAAATTATCCGTAGAGAAATCTGTTGGACAAGAGTATCCTTTCACCTTAAAATAGTAAAACCTTAAAAATCTATCTTGAATTAATTCTACCCGTTGAGTGTCTTTTTTTGATAGATGATTCCAAATCACAGAACCGTACTCAATTTTGCTCCTAACCCACGCAAAGTACGAGGTGTGGCTATAAAATAACGGGACTGACGCTGCAGTGGAACGAGTGCGCATGCACCAACCAACAATGACCAACAGCTATTTAGTTTGAGACTTCCTCTTCAGAATGCAGTTAGTCTCGTTTCTGTAAACAGCATCGTTGAGTCATAACCTTCATTTACGTTAGTGTTGTTATTTTGTTTTGCCGGAAAAATGTTTAGCGTAATAATAGAACAACGAATTGTTATTAAATTTCACTTTAAACTTGAAAAAACCGCTACCGAAACCTATAATTTACTAAACGAAGTGAATGGCAGTGAATATTTATCGCGGACTCGTGTTTTTGAGTGGTTTAAGCGTTTTCAAGATGGTCGACAAGACGTTGAAGATGATTCGCGGTCAGGTCGTCGAAAAAGTTGCTAATTTGATTCGGTCTTACCGTCGATTAATTATTTGTTCAGTTGCTGAATCTGTAGGCATTGATAAAGAATGTGTACGGCAAATTTTACGTGATAATTTGAACATACAAAAGTGTGTGCAAAAATGGTACCAAAAATTCTCACGATTAAACAACAAGCAGCTCCCAAAAATGTTTGTACTGACACTTTGAATGCTATTGAAAATGACCCAAATTTATTGGAAAGGATAATTACATGTGATGAAACGTGGTTTTTTACTTACGATCCGGAAACGAAGTGCCAATCCATGCATTGGAAGACCCCAACTTCACCGAGAGCCAAAAAAGCAAGAATGAGCAAGTCAAAATTTAAAGCAATGATGATTGTTTTTTTCGATATTCATGGGATTGTGTACCTTCTCTGGGTTCCTGAAGGTCAAACAATTAATCAACATTACTACCTTAAGGTACTTGATAAACTACGTGAAAGAGTAAGAAAAAAACGACCCAAAATGTGGAAGGACAAATCATGGGTTTTGCACCAAGACGATGTGCCAGCTCATTCCGCGTTATCTGTTAAGCGGTTCCTAACCAAGTGCAGCATCCCAGTGTTAGAACATCCACCTTACTCGCCAGACCTAGCATTATGTGACTTTTATCTTTTCCCTAAGGTGAAATCTGCATTGAAATGTACGAGATTTGAATCCGTAGAAGCTGTTCAAGAAAAAGCGGCAAGAGTCCTGAAAGAGTTGACAGAAGATGACTTCCAGCACTGTTTCCAACAATGGAAAATTTGCATGGAGCGTTGCAGGGATAGAGAAGGGGTGTATATTGAAGGTGATAATAAGTAATTATGTATGAAATGAAAATAATTTTTTTTACAATATCAGTCCCGTTATTTTATAGCCACACCTCGTATAGCAGCACGATTGCTTTGTTGTTACTAAAATGTTTAGTTGTTCTCTTGATTAAACCAATAATTTTATAACAAGCATTTGATAAATAATCTACATGGTCTTTGAATGTAAACTTAGAGTTGAAAATGATTCCCAAGTCTTTCATCATCGATACCCTATTCAGTATTACATCACCGATACAGTAATTGTTAACATTACAGGTTCTTTTTCTTGTTATGCTCATAACAACACATTTCATTGAATTTAAAGGTAAATAATTCTTAATACACCAATATCATTCAAACTATTAAGATCATCCTGCAGAATTTGGAGGTCGAATACATTCACGATTTCTTTATATAGTTTCAAATCATCGGCATACATTAAACAATGTGATTAAAAAATATTGGGCATGTCGTTCACATAAATTAATAAAAGCAAAGGCCCCAATTTCGATCCCTGAGGAACCCCAGATTTAGAAAAAAATTATATGGAAACAAAGTTGATAAACTGAACAAAACTTCTACGTTTTTGTAAATAGGAGGCCATGATCCTACAAACGCTTAGATAAAATCCGCTTACACTACATCAACTCTGCCCCCCACGTCGAGAACACCAGAAACGAATTGTGAAAACAGAAGTAAATTAGATTCAATGGATCGTCCTTTAATGAAACCATGTTGGCAATGTGAGATGGACTGCTTGATACTACTGAATAATAATTTATAAAGAATATTTTCGTATACCTTAGCAGAACTATTAAGTATTGCTACTGGTCTATAGTTAGAAATTTCCATTTCATTTCCATTTTTTAAAATATGGGTTATCTTAACATCTTTCCATCTAGACGGGAAAATTCCTTTCATTAATGACAGATTGCAAATGTGCAATAATTTATTCGCTAGAGACCATTTCAATTTCTTAAAAAGCAACACCGGAATTCCATCAGGTCCACTGCTGCATTTAGACCCAAGTTCATCAAATGACTCCAAAACTTCCTTAAGTTGTAAATTACCAAAATTGAAATTCAAACTATTGCCATTTAAATTTTCGGTTTCTATCTGATGTTTCGAAGTTTTGTGACTATGCACTGATTCGGAAAATTTAGCAAAAGCATTAGGAATATCTCTTCCTTTATATTTTATATCATTCCATTGCATTTCGTCGAGAGTTTTAGATTTAGACTTTAAAGATGAGATGTAAGACCAAAACTTTTTCGGGTTTGATGAGATCGACTGTTCCACGGCTCGGATGTACTCAAGGTAAGCAATTTTGATAGATATTTTTAACTTACGTCTAATTTCTTTAAATTTGTCTTTGAAATATGTCATAATTTAACTTTTTTAGCTAATCTGTTTTTCAATTTACATAAGGTAATTATTTCTCGAGTAAACCACGGCGGATATTTGGTCTCAGCCTTAAGGGTACGTTTCGGAACATACAAATTAATTGCTTAAAAAAGAACTTTATAAAAAAACTTATTCCAATCTACTTATCTAAAAATTTGTTCATTTCCGAGATATTAGCTTTTTTATATTGAAAATTTCGAACACTTATTGTAAATTAAGGAACATATTATTATTATTATTTGTAAATTGTTAAAATAAAACCATTTTTACTTTCTACTGCACAAACGGCTCATTTGTGGACATATGTTTATTACGGAAAAAATGTTTGTTTCGATGTCCTCTATCACCTCTTAAAGTTTGTCGGTATCTTTTCGGGACACCCTGTATACGTGTTAGTGTTTCCTTCAGTCACCGATAGATGGCGTTATGCGTTGGCTTTCCGGTTTGGTCATTGATTGAATATCGCGAAATAATGTTACCAGTTACCACACGACGGAACAACGCAATAATTTCAAAATAGATTTTTTTAAAGTTTTTATATACTATTTAGTTATACTATTTAGTGTGTTTGAATTAATCTTTAATTTTAAAATGAGTGTTAGGTGTGAAAATATTATAATAATGTAACACTTATCGCCACCTATCGGCAACTTCGGGAAGTTCATATGCAAATATAGAATCATCTGGGCGTTATACATTCTGGGGGAAATGATGTATTTCTGGTAGTACTATTTATATGTTGAATGTATGGGGTCATTTTTGTTTTAAAAGAATACGTTGTAGGACTTCAGTAGTTACGCAAAATTAATAATCTACTAACTAATTCGTGAAAAAAATTGAAACAAAAATGTTTTAAATTTTTACACGTTGTGTATTTATATAATTTATCAACAATCCGTTAAATTTTTAGGTTTAAATTTACGTCTATTTTTATCTCTATTTTGATCGTCACTCGGCATATAATTCTCAAGAAAACATAACAAATCACGGTTTTCGAAATATAAGCTCTTATGGCCGGGGCTCGCTACAACGGTACTACTCCAATTTCTACTAATTTGGTTGTGGCTTAAAAATTGTTACATGTAAAAATAAGTTAACGGCAATTTTCTATTAAAACTTAACATAAATAGGGATTCTTTCGTAGTTGAGAGGGAAGGGGTGGTTTGCGAGATGATTTGCTTTCTTGAAATGATAAGGTCGAAGTAAATGGTTGCAAAATCGTCAATAACAATCGATAAATTCGTCATAGTCGAGAAAGGGCCAAACAAGGTCACGACGTTAATTAGCTTCCAGCCCTTGTTCACTGAAAGCCTGTCCAGGAGAGTACTTTCCCGTTTACTTACTTCCCTTAAGAAAGTACTGACACAATCTGTAAAAGTTAACACACACAAAACCAAAAATTTTGTGTCGCGGTAAAGTCAACGAACTGGCTGCATCTCGCAACGCTGCGAGATAAGAAAACCGAGCAAATCTTACGTACACACTAAACCAAAAAAAAAAAAATTTCCGTGTGATGGAAATTCAACGCAATTTATAAATATGCGTATTAAAAACTTCTCGATTTATTTTAAAAGGGAAAATTCGAACGAAGGTTACAAAATTGGACTCACCGACTACGGCGCATGGATCGGAAACTGAGAGACGATTTAGAACGACATCTCACGACGAGGCTTTAAAATGAGACTTCATTACAACTACTGGACTTCAGTTAAACTAGAGAGTCATCGGAAAATTTTTTAGCTTTGCGTCTAGGTTTTCTTCAGATCTACTTACATACCTTTTAAATCTTTTCTACTCCACATTCATTGAGTTTGGATCTCTTCATTTCTTAGTTAGTGCTTATCTTTCTCAATAAAGTCCTGTTAAAACATTTTATAATCATTTTAATGATATTGAATCAATTCTCGTTTAAAATTTGATAAAATTCTGCTTCTAGAGGCCACTATAATCTTCCACTAACTAATTGGAATGATAATAGTGTAATTTTATCTACCCAGCAAATGCAAATAGTGAAGGACAGTTTGTTATTTCTAGATCTTAAACAAGTTAACTCTGTATAATTTTGTATATATTTATATATTTTTTATTATTTGTATATATTTTGTTTTATAATAATTTTGGCAAACAGCTTGACTTAGCTTTTACATCTAGTTCTGATGATGTCACAACTCTACTTTCTAGTTCATTTATAACAAGTGACAAACATAATCCACCTGTAGAATATATCATAAGAGTTAATTCAGCAACATAATTAATTTCAGAATTCCGATATGAATTTAAAAACTGTAATGATCTTAATATCTATTTAGAATCTATAAATTGGGCCCAAGTTCTCTCCACTAAAAATGTTGATACTAATTTCTGTAATGTGTTGTATACAATGCAATACATAATCTTGTTCTCTGGTTATTATTCTTCCTCCCGTTTTTTCTCAATGTGTATTTTTTTGCCAAGAGGTAGCGATGTCTTCTGGACCCTTATGTAAATTGGAGGAAGTACTGAATGGAATGAGTGATTTATTTCCAGTTTTTTGGCAACGTTCTGGGATTTACATCAAACGTAATATTTAGATGGACAAAAAGGAAACAACTCTTTGGCATCACTTTCTTAACGAGATGGTATGTATTAGTTAATTTATATCGTAATTTATATTTATGCATTTAATTTTAGGAGAATTCTCCTTCAAGACTGTTAACTTTATAGGTCTAAAATTAAATGCATAAATATAAATGACGATATAAATTAACAATACATACCATCTCGTTAAGAAGTGATGCCAAAAGTGTTGTCCTTTGTCCATCTATTACGTTTGATGTAAATCCCAGAACATTTGATCTAGCACTGGCCGAAGAAGCTCCCACACTACTTGGGAGCGAAACGTTGCCAACAAACTGGAAATAAATCACTCATTCCATTCCGTACATCCTCAATTTACATAAGGGTCCAGAAGACACCGCTACTTTATGGCAAAAAAATACACATAATCTTATTCCTATTTTTAAAACTCAGCATTCCTCATTTCCTGTGTAGTTTAATCATGAATTTATATCACCGAAAAAAACTTGTTCATAAATGATGTCCAATGGTAATATAATTTTATACAGACAATTCTCCGACTTAAGACGGAAATGTAAAAGTCTCAGCAAAGCCTATTACATTTCATACATGAAAAAAGTTGAAAATTACTTGTGCAACAATCCGTCAAATTTTGTTAAACGTACTAACGTGAGCTATTTGTGTACTTATCACTTAATGTATGTTACATCACTATACAGTAATTGCATCTGCTTGGAACCAAGACTATTTTATTATTTATGCTCACCATAGACTGAGAAATCTCAGCGTGTTTGCATTCAGGGGAAATTTTTTGCATAACAATCTGTAGAGTATGAGAGGCGCTGGCCAGGTGTCAATACAGAAGTTTAAATTATTGTTGCTTAGTGATAAGTTTTTAGTTTTTGAAGTTGATGTTTTGAAGTGTAAAAAATAATCAATATATAAAAACAATTATTTGTATATTATTTATTAAATTCAAATACAATTGAGGTAAGACGCTACATTGGTGACCCCGACATTCAACAAAAATATATTGTTCGTAAGTATGTTGAAGTTTTAAAAAATTTCATTAAATGGAACGGCAAGAGTTGCTAGTGTTTGTAAAGGCACCGCCCTTTTGGAGAGCAAATCCGGAGTTGTGGTTCGCACAAATCGAGTCACAGTTTATTAATAGTAACATTACAGCAGGCGTGACTAAATTTCATTGTGTGGTCGGCGCGATCGAAAGCTGTTGAGGTTCAAACTATTTATACCTTTAGCGCTTTTCTTAGGAGGTTTGCCATCCGCTTTCCATTTTGAACACTGTTTTACCTTATGACCTTCTTTCTTACAATAATTACATATAAACTTTTTTGGTTTTCCACTATACCTACTTGCTTGAATTTGCTTGTTGTAAAGCTAGCACTTCACGATTATCCTCCTTTGTCAGAGCTTTTTCGTATGCACAAAGTTGATTCGTCAAAGTATCTAACGTGCGATTTGGCTTTGGCATCAACATTCAACTCGACTTAAATAAGAAGTAATCTTCTGAAAGTGTCTATAAAGTCTTGCAAATCAGCAGTAATTCAGGTAACTCGCATTTACAGGCAATACCGATACGACTTTTTTCCTGGGATATTTTAATTTGCAATTCGGTCCACAAATTCTTCAGTTTCGAAGTATGCGTTGCAACGTCATCATCGGAATGCTCTTGTAACTAAAGAATTGCATACATACATCATAGGTTTTGTTTTCTACACTGCCATCATATAAATTGTGAAGTTCTAACCAGACTTCTCTCGCTGAGTTAAATCTCATTACTTTCTGAAGCGTTTCTTGAGTCATGTTAACAGTTAATACAAGCAAAGCATTAGTAGCTGCCTGTGTGAACAAGATTAGATCCTTTTCATACTGGTCTTTTTGTGCAAGAGTTGCTTCTGGAGCCAAAGGTGAAGGTAACATTAATTTACCTCCTACGACATCTGTAGCACCGGGAATGCTCCAAAACAAAATGCGGATCTTGTATTTCCATGTCGTGACTCAAGAAAACTTATATCCTTCACTTATACTACTGGTTAGCAACTTTGCCGACAGGTAGGGGACGATTGAAATGTAAAGAACCTGTCACGTGAATCAATCTGCAACGCAAATCATAAAATATACCTTACTATAAATGTATTTATTAAACTAGGTATAATTTGAATAACACTACAAACGAAATTACGAAATACACTTCGTTGTTGCCCTTAATGTGAACAGTAGACTCGTCCGTTTCATTTTCGTTCACGGCGCAGGTCACGTGACAGGTTCTTTATATTTCAATCGTCCCCTATGTAAAGCAGTTACATAGTCGATTCTTCAATAATTATAGCCAACCTAACAGTTGGCAAGTATAAAAATTTCGAATCGCCTGCAGTAAACTACGCAAGAGGTTGTACAATAGCAAACAAACACTGAGATTCACCGACAGCTGTTTCGTCCTTTTGGGACTCATCGGGAGTAGAGAGAACTCGAGTGTAAGTTCACTATTGTACAAACGCGCTGTCGACTATATTGCCTACTGGAGGGATCACAATATTTAAACGATAAGTTTTTCGACATCTAGTGTCGACTCGTGAAAGCGTTCACGTACGTAAATGTTAGCAACTTTGCCGACACTAGATGTCGAAAAAACTTATCGTTTAAATATTGTGATCAACGTAAATTACTTATTTTCTAAAACGTGCTTAGTGTAATGATTCATTCTACAGTCTTTCTATAGATAACCCTGCTGAGACTACCTGCTGTTAGAATTGTAAATGATACTCATAAGCCCGCTCACAATGTGCAAACTTTGTTTACAGAAATTGTGGTGTCCAAGTTTTAAATTTCATGACTGTACAACCTCTTGCGTACTTTACTGCAGGCGATTCGAAATTTTTTATACTTGCCAACTGTTAGGTTGGCTATAATTGATGAAGAATCGACTATGTAACTGCTTTACATACCTGTCGGCAAAGTTGCTAACATTTACGTACGTGAACGCTTTCACAGTCGACACTAGATGTCGAAAAAACTTATTGTTTATATATATATATATATAAGATAAACTAGGAGATGTTTGCAAAATGCTAAAACTTCAACAAAAAGCGATGTGTTGGCTATTGCCAGCGATTTGGTCCTCATACCTCCGAAAGAGAACATGTACCAAGCCCACAAACCCGCTTGGTTGAACAATTCGCAGACTCTGAGAGAAAAAAGATTAAAAACTTCTACAGGAACTTGAATTGGGAGACAAAAGTCCACCTTTCTTACTAAGAGAGATAATAGATCTGGCGTGCGGCAAACTTGATGATGATTTTCTGAAGTCCTTATGGCTACAACGCCTACCTACAAGAGTGCAGGCCGTGCTCTCGGTTTCCAGTGAATTATCAAAATTAGCACTACTAGCAGACAAAATCTTAGAAATAACAGAAGATCGCGAACTCTTTGTCGCCGAACAGAAGAAAGAAAAACATAGTGTAACTAATCTTGAGACACAGTTAGCTGAGCTGTCTTTAAAAGTGGACCAAATAATGGCCACTTGAAATAGAAGTCCTTCACCTTCACCTTTCAGAAGAAATAGATCGAGTTCTAGAACCCCTAGGTTCAGGAGTTGGTGTTGGTAACACGAAAAGTTTGGAAACAGAGCATTTAAATGCAAAAAAAACATGTAATCACCCAGATAACCGGGAAAACGATTTGACCCATCATTAGACGGGGCGACTAGTAATACCGGCCCTAAACAGTTTCGCCTATTCATTCACGATAAAAAGTCTGGGCTCAGGTTTCTAATCGATTTCGAGGCTGACGTTTGCGTGATTCCTCCAATTAGGTCAAAAATTCATCATACTTCTTCCGTTCTATATGTACCTAGCTAATAATTCCCCAATCAAAACTTACGGACGAAAAACATTAGAAAGACCTATTATAGGTGCAGATTTCTTGCATCATTTTTCCTTATCCGTAGATCTATGAAATAAGCGCTTAGTAGACACATTGACCAACTTAACAAAAACAGGTTTTATCCGCGCCGTCGAAGGAGCCATTCCGTATCTGGTCAGTATCGTAACCAATTTCGATAAGTTACTCGCACAATTTAAAACAGTTATCACCAAGAACTCATTTACAACCCCAATCTTACACTCAACGATGACACACCACATTTCTACTAAAGGTCCACCGGTTGTCGCAAAGGTCTTGCCTTGTCGTGTAAAAGCTTCTGGTGTCTACAACTGCAAGGCGCTCCAGGTCAATGCCGAAGCAGATCTATACAAATGAAGGATAATTAGTTTTCAGGTAGTATTCCTCCAAAATTAATTTATTAAATAAATATGGTCTTGTAATATGGGACCCCTTCTTTGTGGAGGTAGTAAGGACAAACAACTCAATGTGCTGTGATTGCCGACGTAGCGCCCCTCATTGTAAGGGTTTTTTCAAGGCTATAATGTATTGAGAAAAATACTTGAACTAATTTATGATGAAGGAATAAGAAAAATTTGTGTGAGGTTGTTTATTAAAAAAATCGTTATTTTTCGAAATATTATCAATTTTCTACTTTTCCATCAAAATAGTGGATGTTTCATCTCACATTAGTTGGCCACGATGACGTTTATGTGTTCAATGCTTTACTATAACAATGTGAAAATTGTAAATCAACAAAAAATTAAAATGTGATAAAATTGATTTATTGCAGACTTTCATGAGATAGGCACAGAGAATCCTAATACAGCTCGATAGTGGGAAACGAATTAAATTAATTAAAGCAAATGACATTGATTTGACACTGCTTGACAGTTTTATTGTAGAGCAATACGTAACTGAACGAAGTACAATGA